>JAWDEX010211654.1:0-10610 GCA_035221805.1 Trichilia hirta
AGCAACTTTATTTTTATATTTAAAATTTGGACGATGTCAATAATATATAATTTTGCTTTTGTCAAAATCTCAAAGTCAATTGAAAGGATTAGTTCAGCCAAGATAGTGTCCCTGCAAGTGCAACTTCTTTCGCCCCGTCTTTTCGTTTTCAAGCCTTAATGATTGATAATTTTCACTGCAGCATACCTCCTAGGTTGCCCAATTCGTGGGGTGATTCTAGATCCTATTGTTGCAATGCAAATTGGTATTTAAGGGCCGATACTTAGTTTTTTTCTCATTTGTGCTTTTTATGGTTCTTGTTTCTCTGTTTTTAATCAGATGATCCTATTTTGAATTTGAAAGGTCCTATTTATACAATAGAGCTTAATTTAATATAAGTTGAATTAACAAGCCAATGGTCCCTCTTGTAGAATTAGTTTGCTACATTTTTTATGTTAATTGTGCACTTAATTCTACCTTGCAACTTGATCTTTAATTTTTCTTCAGGAAGATTAAAGAGATTTTATTCTTAGGTGGCATTAGGGAGTTTAATTCTTAAAATTCAGAAAAATTTTCACTGTCTAGAAATTGTACGTTTGCCTATTTGCTTAAACTGTTTGAAATTTAGACTAAAATCAAATTTTGAACTAGTGACCTTTTTTCCGTTCTTTTAATATGGCTAATTAGTCTAATTCTTTTGAAATATGATGCATAGTTTTGTAGCTATTTGTTGCAAAGTATTTAGTTTAATGTTGTCTTTCTCTTGTGATTACTCGGTCTTCTTTGTCCTGTTCAAACTTGCCAGTTACCCAATTCATTCGTGAACTGCTATCATCTCTACAAATGGTTCTAAATTAATTGTTAGTATTATCTATTTCTCCACTTATTTCTTTTAGAGATAAGATTAATGTACATCACATGTTGCTCTTTAACTTTTGCATTGGATAGAATTTTTAAAAATTGCTAGAGAGGGTAAAAGATTGTAGCCAATTATTTTGTAACTTTAAAGTTTGAAAGAGTCACAATAACCTTATATTTTTGAAGAGACATCTTTTCAGTCCATAGAAATTTTTTTAGCTAGACTGATGCTCTTCGAGTTACTGGAAAACAACAGTGGTTATCGAGTGATTTTGGGCACTCTAGTTATGATTAATTCCTATTAGTAGTTCAAAAGATAAAAGGTAGAAACATGCATTGTAATCATTTAGATTGCATTTATGTGTTGTTTAGACATGGAATTCACTTGTTTTACGATCTTTGTTTGCTACGGTTATTGATAATTTCACTGCATTTCTGGCTTTACATCATTTTTATGTGTTGAATATATTTTTAATATGTTGGGATTTTTTGCTCAATTTTTTATTTTTATCAGTTGACGATTGTTTTGTGAAGTGAAGTCTGCTAGATTTTTCTCCCAGCTTGACCCTTCATGTTATGACTTGCATTTAAAAGATTAGATAGTATTTTGCTCAATTGATTTTGGATTTTGCTTCGAATCTAACTCCACCTATTGTCTTTCAATTATTTTCTTAAAAGTAGTTGGTGTGATTTTGATATGTTTATTCAGGCTTAAGCTTTTGTGTTATCCTGTCCGAGCTTACTATTACTAGTTGATTGTGCACATTTCAATTTCCTTCAAATTGAAGCAACTCTTTTTTCGTGATGTTGAGGAAGTTTCAGAATCTTAAGTTCACAACTCCACTTCTAGTTGAGAGCAAATCACTAGTATGATGTTCTGATAGGTTATAAAGATATCTCTAGAACTTGATCATTTATGTAAATAAAATTGATTTTAAGGCAAAAGTTTAGTTTAATGTGAATAAAGGTTGATGCAATTTAATGAGCATTTTCTCAGCTACCATCGTGATTCAATGACTTGAATGATTAAATATTTTCATACAGTCAAAACAAAATTATTTCTAGAAAAAAATTTTCTTTGAGTCCCAAATAAGGACCAAGTGTTTGATCTTCTGCTCTTGATTTTTCTATATTTTGTTCACTACGTTACTTTTCAAGAACTTTCTTTTTTCAATTGTTAGATTGTGATCTAAATTATGTTTTTGCATATCTGTCGTTGAAGTTTTAAATGGGTTGACATTTCTTGACCTCATTTTTGTCCAGATTGAGGTGATGAGTATTTATCCTTTCAAAATAGATTATAGGGGACAAGAATTACAAGAACGAAAAAGGTTTTGAAGTATTGAAAGTTTTACTACCATACATGGATGGAAAGACTTCGATCTTTCGAAGCCAGAAGGAAGAAGTCCGATGTTCAGTTTTATCTTCTCTTAAACCCTAGAACAAGTAAAATATGAATTGATGCAAAAATTTATTGGAATTTTTTATTTATAAATATTTGTATTTATATTTGAATTATTAATTATCTTTTTAATTTTAGTTTGATATTTTTAATTAATTAATTAATTTATGAATTTATTTAATTATTATTAAAATTAACAAATTAAATTTATATAAATAAAATTTTATGTTATTCATTTAGGGCAAAAAATATTAATAAAAAAGTAAAAATTTCAAAGCATCTTTTAGTGACAACAGACAAATTGTCAAAATGTGTCGTTACCAAAACACACTTTAGTGATGACAAAAAATTGTTATTAAGACAATCATATTATGTCGTTGCCAAAATATTTTATAATAAAATATTGCCAAAACTCCCTTTATCGATAATAAAAGGTTGTTGCCAAAACAATATTTGAAGATGGCTTAAAAAATTGTTATCAAAATAACTTTTAGTGATGATAGTGATGACATAAATTTCGTTACTAAAGAATTTTTAAGCAAAATTAATTATAATTTTGGCCATAAAAATTTACCGTCGCTATAGCATACTTTGGCAACAACTTTATTTTTAGCGATGATAATTTGTACTTTTAGCGATGATATGTTGTCATCACTAATAGGAATATTAGTGACGATAATTTTTGTAGTTACTAAAAGTTTTAGTGACAACCATTAAATGTTATTGGTGAAACCTTTTGGCGATCGTTCTTTAGCAACAACTTGATGATGACTTTTGTTTGGTCGTTAAAATCTTTAGTGACAAATATTTTACTTTTGCGGTTGTTAAAACTATTACTTTTAGAGTTAGATAAACCTTAGAATAATTTAGAGTTAAAAGTATATCTTTTTTTGGACGCTATGTGAGATACTTGGTACAATCCTTTTTCTTATGTCCACCACTCCCGTAGAAGTAACAAGTAGATGCTTTATCTTATTGCTTCATTTGTTTTTTGTTTTGGTGCAATACTTATAGCTTCATTATCCTTGTTTCTTCCTTTTATCCTTGAAGATTATTGTCAGATTAGCATTTTCTGTCTTCTCTTACTTTATTCCATTTTCTTCTTGCATACAATATGAGTTAAACTTATTAAGATACCATATCTCGTTTTGATAGTTGTAACTCATCTTAAATTAATTGAATTGTATAAGAAGAAAAATCAAAACCCAAGGCACTGATAAATTCAACTTAAGTGCCTTTAATTTTCAAGAAAGATGAGACATCTCCATGATGTACTCCCTTATATTCTCTTTTGTTTTATATCTCATTGTAATATGGTTTGATAAGTCATTTTTTGTTCTTGGTAGATTGCTTTCCAATTTTCTTAAGAAACTCTTTGATAGTAGTAATTATTTTGGACATGGTGCCCCTAAAAATTTTTGAAATAATATGCTTCATGATCATAAGACTTATGATTTAAATGTTATGACCTCTGTATATTCATCTTATCATTAGAGGAACTTTTATCCATAAGGTCGACGGGTTGTTTTTCCCTTAACATAAGGTCTAGATTTTCAACACTGAGAATAATTATATTGTTACCTTTTCATGCCTTAAAGCTCATGCCATTTGCCAGAGTAACCAAATTTTGATGTTAGTAATAATATTAGAAATAGAAGTAATAGCTAAAACTTAAAAACAAAATAATAAATTCACATAAATTTTACATCATATAATCAATAAATTCAAATAATGTTGGGTCCTTCACAAGTTCCTAATACAATATTGATATTTAATCTTTGAATAGAAATATCAACTTGTAAATGGTATTCTTATTATAAAAATAAAATATTAAAAATAAATTTTATCTTATAATAAGTCTTTTTCTAAACTAATTTATTACTTATATGAAATTTTTAATAGTTATTATCACAAGTGTGTATGTAATTCGGTCTAATATTGCTCTACCTTTAGGTCGATAATATCTTCATAAATTACATACATGCAACCATCTTAATATTTAAAATAAATTAATTTGCACAAGATCTTAGTTTGGTAAAAGATTATTTTAATTAATTAATTTTAGAATAGTAGACATTAAAAAAAAAATTAACAGTATTTGAGTTTAAGGAAAATTTTATTTTCGGACTATATTGAAAATAAATTAAATTTTTTGTCTACAATCATAAATACCTTATTTTTAAACTAAAGGTTCATGAAAAAAATTTGAGGCCAAAAATAATAAAACTCGAACTTTGTTTTAGATTATTTTGAAAATAAATTTCAATTTTGCTCATCGAAAAAAACAAAAATTTGGATTTTAGGGTTTCGTCTTTTCCTTTTCTGCCGCCACCACCATCCTTCACGGTGCCACTACCACCAAATCTACTCTTTTGTTGCGTGGTCTCATCTTCACCGACAGAAGCCACTGGCGGCGGCTGTGATGTAGTCCTTGCGCATTGAAACAGTGTGATGCTTTAGAGTGAAAACATGCCACGCGAAGCTAATGCGGCTTGTGCTGCAACTTCGCCGCTACCACATGCGCCACCTTTTGCTAAGGGCGATGCCTTCTTTTTGTGCAGTGGCGCGGTTCACTCCTTAATCCTAAATGTTCCTAATCGCGACCACGATTTCACGCCCCGAAGTTTTGTTTTTCCATGAGTTGCCATTACATATATTTAACATACCAATTTTACCATACATTGAGCCTTTTGATTTTCTTGATTTGCCCAAAACAATCTATAACAAATTTATATCTTTATTCCATATAACCATTCATGCATATACATAAAAATTTAACTAAATAATATGTCATGCATGTTTTTCAAAAATTAAATCAATATATAAATATATATTTCCAAAAAAAATTCAACCAAATTATACATATATGTGTATATTTTAAAAGTATTGAAAATATCATATTTCTGAATTATTCATAAAAATGAGATCTAAAATAAAATAAAAGTGGAATATATTTAAATTTATACTATAAAATCAATTCTTCGTTTGCTTAGTCATGGATCTTTTAAATCTTGTATTTTAAAGTAATCATTTTTCAAAAAGAAGAACTCTTATATGTACGGACTTAAGGATCATTAAAGAAATCTTATATAAATAAAAAATTTATACTACTTATTTTTATTTAATCTATTATAAAATAAAAATAAGACATTGGTTTCTACATATTATTTAGAATCTATACTCTTAAGATATATTAAAGTCACATTCTATTAATTCTCACTTTATTAACCTTATTTAATAACTTTAATGGAACTAACATATATGATAATATATACTACACAATTAATTACATATATGATCTATATACATTGGCTTAAAATTAAATTAATTACATATATCATCCATAGACATTGGATTAAAATTCAATACATCGGACTCAAAATATATTTGGTAACAGACTCACCCTTGCACATGAGACGTCTTGGTGTGAGAATGAAAATGCTAGTAGCACGTATTATTAACGTGTAGTCTTGCTACATTGTGTAAAAAATTTAGTTACAATATTGTGTCTGTTGTTTTTGTTGAGTGTCTCTTCATTGTTTGAATTTTAGTCGGCAATTAATTGAGAGAAAAATTTTGGTTGGTCTATCCCATCACATTAGTGATAAGACAGTTATAAAATTTGGCTACTTTAATTTTTCGTGGGATTTAGATAACAAGAGCAAAATAAAGATAAAACTAATAAATATTTTTTGTCTGTCACCTCAATTTTACAAAAGATCGAGATTACAGTCTTATTAATCATCTCATTACTAATAGTGGTGGAACAGATGTATATAAATTTTTTGATTAATTAATAAAAATAATATGGAAATTATTCTTAAGTTGAATAATTTAATTGATTTGATCACTTTAAAAATAATATTACAAAAATTAAGAAAAATATATTTATTTTTATTTATTGGATATGCAAAAGAAATATAATACCAAGTACTCATATCCCCATGATTCTATAATCTAAATATAATATAATTTAACAAAAGATTTTACTATCATAGGGGACAAAAAGTTAAATTGTAACTTTTGGCTCCGGTACATTTATACAAGGGAGGGTTATTATCTCCAGGATATGTATGAGCCAGAGCACAAAGGTTTTTAAAAGTCTCTGAATATTGATTCGGTTGACAAGCTTGACCACTGAATTGCTCTGTGCAGCAAAATTTAGGGTCTTTCAAAGCATCACAAGGACTGTTACAACCCACGTATACACCATCTTCATTTTTAGCAACCAAATCGGAAGAACAAACGTTACTAATATCGGCAATACAATCAACAACCGGGCATGATCCTGAACCAGACCCTTCCGTTAATGATCCACCATCAGGTTGAAATCGGATGGGAACATTGAACCCATGATTCAAGCTTACTTCGTAGGTAACCACTGATTGTTTGATACCTAAATTGAGAAATGTAACAGGATAGTTGGGTGGTGTTGGAGGACCTTGGCAATCCTCTGTACCTAAATTGCAGTCTCCAGTTTCACAGGAAAAGTAAAATGAAGCATTATTGGAACATTTGGTCCTTGCCCAAATGCCACCTGACCATGGATCAGGCATTCTAAAGATTTCTAAGGTGCCTGGTGCATTCTCAGCTTGGATGGCACCGTCCGCTGGACTTGCAGCAAGCCATACGGAGTATGAACACTGATTCTCGATATAAAATATTACATCACAATACCCACCTGAAAAAAAAAAAAAAAAAAAACATTGCTGGCAAATATATCTCAGAACACGAATGGTGAACGCCAAAATAAAGTGGCTTACTAAGACTATCACAATCCACTCATCAAAACCCTTGCATGCAAGTATTATTATGTACATTTGATTTGCATTCCAGAGAAAAAATTACTAACCAGAAATGAGTAACAAAGGGATGAATAGGAGCATTCGGGAGAGAAAAGCTTTGTGATCCATTGTATCCATTAGTCATACGAACATTTAAAATAATGAGAAGGCAAGGAGGGTAGGAATCCTGGATTTGGTATTTATTTGCAGCCCAGATCAAGAAACCCTATTTTGGAATATTTTGCATATCGATAATGAGTTTAATTCCTATATAGAAGGAAACAAGTTAGAGATCACATGCATATCTATTGAATTAATTTACATTGTATGTGGTATCATAAAATTCAATTATTCTAAATTCATTAAATTGATTCTTATGTCTTGTGTGAACGTAATATTCTTTCTATTGAAGATTCTACTCACTTTTGTCTCGTTGTATAGCAACGCACAACCTCAACACCAAATGATTATTATTCTCTCGTGAATGCAACGAAATGTTAATTAAACTTTCTTCTCGACATGGATTGTAATTTTAATGATTCATCATTTCAATACCAAATAAAATATAAATTTATGAAAATGATTCTTATTCTCTCGTGAACATAACTAAATGTTAAATGAATTTGGTACAGTACCTTAATACTAAATAAAAATTGAAAATCTTCAAAATAAAATCCTAATTAGAGATAAATTGTAGTGCTACAGATAAATATATATATATATTTTTTATATATAAATTATTATGTATAAACTGATATGATATAATAATATTAGCATTAAAATTGTAAATCAGTATAATTAATAAAAATAAATTATGCGACAGCTAATACTTTTTTATATGTCAGTCATTATACTATAAAATTAAATACTATCAATTGGAAATATGTAGATGGATATTTAAAAAGTATTCTAAACTTTTAAAGTTTACTAAATTTTTGTATTTGAATTTCGTATATTTTTAGTAATTTTTAGAAAATTGTAGAGATTTTGGTATTTAAATTTCATAAATTTCAAAGATTTTGGTATTTAAATTTCATAAATGTTTAAGATATCCTAACAATCTTTATTTTTATGGACAGATTACAACGTAATTAGATTCTTAACTAGACATGTGGCAAAAGGTTAACGAAATCAAGTGAAAGAACACCAAAAGAAAGTCCTTTTTTGTTTGTGATTATAAGCTAAAACCGGAAATATTAAATATTAAATATTAATATAAAATTGTGTAACGGTTTGTGGTATATTTTTTCTAGCAGAATTTTGAAAAAATAAATATTAATTATTTTGTTGTCTTAGTAGGTTTTAGTAAAAATTATGTAATTATTTCAATAAACAAGATTTTACAAGTTACATGAAAAGAGATATAAAGTGAATAATGACTTTCTTTCTCTAATCTTTTGCCTAATATCAATTGATTTTCAGGTTTTTTACATAGTGTACTAGGAAGAAGAGAATGTCTTTTTAGGAAATGATGACTCAATCTTTTTCGAGATTGATACCTGAATATTTATATGTACGTAATTAAAATTTCTTGTATTTACAAATTTTTTTCAGTTACACCTTATTTGTTGAGGTAAAAGTATATACTAAAAGGACAACAATTATTGCAAGACAAAGAAAACAAATAAGATTCCATCATGATCTGAATTAGATTACTCTAGGTTGGGTATGAGCTCATGTTTCTTTCATGACACTGAGTTGAATTATCCTAAACTGAGCTTGGGTTCATGACTATAAGTTGAGTTACCTTGAGTTGAGCCTGAGTTAGATTACCATAAGCTAATCTTAAAACTTGAGTTGGATTACTCTAAGCTGATCCTGGGTTTATGCCTTTGAACTTGGTAACCATTAACTGAACTTTAGATAGATTACCTTGAGCTAATCTTGGGCTCATAACTTTGAAGTCGATTACCCTCAGTTGATCCTGAGATCGTGACCCTAAGCTGAACCCGAGCTCATGCTTCCTGTATCTTTGAGTAGGCTGTTTCTTGACTATTCCCCTCAAGCTCAGTGGATGATAATACATTGAGCTTGCCTTTCAAGAAGTTAAACCTCTCCGTAATAAAGTTTTGGTGAAGATGTGTGCTGGCTATGGCTACTCTCGTGTAGGGATGTATTTTATTTCCAGCTCTTCCTCTGCAGCTTTTTCTCTCATAAAATGTATATCTATCTCAATGTGCTTGGACCTTGAGTGATAAGCTGGATTTGCAACTAAGCATGCAGCCCTTGAGTTGTCGCTCTAGATAACAGGTTTCTTTAACAACTTCACATTCAATTTATCTTGCAAGGATCTCTTCCACATTATTTTTGCAGGACTTTGGGACAAGGCTCTTTATTTTGATTTAGTACTAGACCTTGACGCGAATTTTGTTTTCCAGACCTCTATAATACAAGATTATTGGCAATGTAAAACTGGTAACCACTAAGAGATCTTCTGCCATCAGCATCTGCTCTTAATTAGCACCTGAGAAGCCTGATAAAGCCGTTGTGCTATTTGCTTTGTAGTACAAACCATGATGCAACATTCCTTTCAAGTATCTGAGAATTTTGCATTAACTAACTTAATTTGTTCACTGGAAAACTTATTTCAAGCTTGGTCAAGGTTGCAAATTATAGTACTTGTAGGACACTTCTATAGAGAGCAATTTTTGAAGTGTTCCCCCTTTATTCTAACTGTATTTGTCCATTGTGCTTATTAGGATTAAAGTGTCATTGCATTTTTCCATTCCTATTTTCCCGAATAGCTCTTGTATATATTTGGTTTGACAGATGAACAAGCCATGTTGATTTCTCTTGATTTCAACTCCAAAAAAATAGCTCTGATACCAAGTTGATTTCTCTAGTTTTTACAAAAAGTAGCAGGAAAAAGAGAATGATTTTCTTGGGAAAGACAACTCAATATGTGTGGAGATCAATATCTGTATATTTATGTACACATAATTACAATCTCACATATTTATAAATTTTCTATAGTTAACACCTTATTTGTTGAGGTAAAAGTGTATACTAAAAAGATAACAATTATGTGTACTAAAAGATAAAGAAGGCAAATAAGATTCCATCTTGATTTGAGCTAGATTATTTTAGATTAGTGATTGAAAAATTCTACAAGTCCACAGAGTAAATTATAATAATAAAAACCTTAGAAGAATTTCAGGATGTCAAACTAATAGGAATGAAAATCTAATTGTCAATTAAAGAATTTGAATATAGAAAGTAAAATATAAAATTTGATTTTAACACTAAAATAAACTAAAATTTTAAAACTATCAAGACAACAAGTTGCATTGTTCTCAATAAGTGTAAATGGTAAGGATTCAAGGTTCACGTACTAAAAATTATTAATATAAGTTCAAAAGTAGTTGCAGTTATAAATTTGAATTAACTTAATTATCACTCTAATACTCCATCAAGTTATTAAGGTTGTACTTGTTAGTGTATACCCTAAAAACTATTCGTGTTGTCGATTGCAAGGCTTATGATCTTGTATAAACTTTTATATATTAATAAAAAAATAGTTCTTTATTTACATACATTAGCTGCTTTCTTTATTTTTCATGTAAATGAATAATGAATGTATGTAAATT
>JAWDEX010211664.1:0-10610 GCA_035221805.1 Trichilia hirta
ATTGAAGATTTTTATAAATAATGAGGAGCAAAATTTTTTTATTCATTTACTAATTATTTTTTGAGATATATATATATATATATATATATATATACACACACACACACAAGATGTGTGCCTATAGATCTCTTTTTTTTTTATTTTTTTATTTCTTGATCTTGTTTATCATAGACATGCAGCTACATTACATTTTTCTTTTTTGAGAATTTAAATTTTTTTACAGGCATTTAGTGATTCAACGAAGAAATGTCATAAAAAAAAAAAAAAATTTTAAGAGAGAAAGAAGTGCTAATTTTTTTAAAAACAATTCTACCGTAAGAAATGAATTGAACTTAATAATTTAGTTCTATGTGTATTAAAAATTTTTTGTTATATAATTATTTTGTAATATATATTTTCATGTGTACTAGATCAATGGATAAAATGCAAGTTGCAATGTTATAATAAAGTTGTTTAAATGACATAATATATGGATTGGCAATTCGAAAAAACTAAAATTCAGTTATAATGTCTTGGCTATTTTCTAGAAACCATTTGTTGCCATTAAAGAGACTATCAAATGCCAATTTTGGGGGGGATTTAAGTAAAAATGACAATTATTTATAGTATTAATTCAAAAACAACCACAATAAAATTTCACCTAAAATTGATTCACGTCACTATTTTTAGACGAAATTACTCTTAATAGCCATCTTTTAACTGAGTATAGAAAAATTTTATTATTTTTCTTCACAATAAGCTCTCTAAATCTCACTATTATTTTCATTGATCTTTTATAAAAATCTTTGAAATTGTACTGAGATTAGTATTTTTTTCTTTATATTTTATAAGTTTACAAAGAAAAGAAGCACATATAAAGTTGAAAAAGTATAAAAATGTTAAAAATCCTTCATATTGGGTCACTGTCTAATTTTTGTGAATGAAAAATTTCCTTTATACTTTAAATTTGATGTCAACTTTTGAGTACGAAAGAAATTCTTTGTGCTTGAAAGTCGATGCTTGACTTTAGAGTATAAAATATTTCTTTTAAACTCTAAAATTGACATCAACTTTAAAGCATGAAGAAAATTCTTCATACTCTAAAGTCAAGCATTAACTTTAAAGCACGAATAATTTCCTTCATACTCCAAAGTTAACGTCAACTTTCGAGCATGAAAAATTTTCTTCATACTCAAAAGTCGCATGAAAAAAAGTAAAGAAGTTTCTTTTTCATTTTTTTGCTATTAATCTCTATTTATTTTTTTACCTATATTGTATCATCAATAAGCTTACCTAATATTTATTTTGCATTTTGTTACTGTCATAACTGAAGCACTAATGATTATTACTCAACTTAGAGGTTTATAGGAATTAACCTTGAACGATATCGAGGTATATGCTTGTGGATTAATTATACTATATTGTGTGGATCCAAACTATCTATAAATAATTTATACAAATATTGTATGAAATGTATAAGATTAATCCTATTGAGTTCAAAATTAAGAAAAAAGTAACATTTAAGAAGAGTACATAATTATTAGTTGAACCTTATATTACGGTGTATATTAATATTGAATTCAGCTTTTATGCTTTTAGAAATTTCAATAATTCAACTTACATTGCAAGTATGAGGGGCTATTATTTGTTGTTTATTACCATCAAATGCATTGATGATGTAGAGTATAATAGGCCAAATATTTTATAATATTGCACCGTTAGTAAAGTTCCTGTATCCCCATTTAGATCATCTAGTGGAAGTAATACTCTAGTTGGTGTGGCTCCTGTAATGCCAACAAAATTTCAATAAGAAAGCCAATTTCATTAGAATAATATTGAAGTTCTAGAATATTACTCCTCATTTATACAAAGTAAAGAGTCACTGATTATTGACCATTATAATCTTTAATAGGAAAAACAAGAGCAAGTATATAATAGCATTCAGCTAAACTTTGATATTAATAATTTTACTCATGGAGATAGAAATAATATAGGAGATATTTATGCAGACTTTAGTGGTTATGTTTATAGAAGTAGCTAAATAATTCTATCATAATCATCAAATCAATATATCATTCTTTGCCTTTCATTTAACCAACTATAACCATGACAAACGATGGTTCATTGAGTATAAGATTGAGTTATATGTATGTTAGGCAAATTTTCAATGCAAAGTAGAAACTAAGTGATAAATTAAGTATGATGGCATTAAAAAATTACATTAAGATAAAAATTTACAAGTCAGTTACAGATAGTTTTAAGGCAAAGTACAGAGTTAATAGTTGTAAATGACAAATCTATGCAATTAAAATTAGGAATGGTGTGTACTTTTAAGTAACTAGAATGTTCACAGTGCATAGCTATCAAAATGAGTAGTTGCAAGATGGATATCAACAAGCAAGTACTTGAATAATTGACCAATTAATTAAGAATAAGTTTATAGACGTAAACTAGATTTATAAACCAAAAAATATTTAGGATGACATTCAAAGAGAATACAGAATATGTTTATCGCACTTAAAGATATGGTATCGTAAAGAAAAAGCATTGAAGCTTGTGTTTGGAGATTTGACTTTGTCATTAAAGACACTTTCACTGTACTATTACATGTTAGAAGACAAAAATTCAGATACAATAACTGCTTTTCAAACGAATGACGAAGATCACATCTTGTACTTTTTTATGGCTCTTGATTCATGCATTCAAGAATTTTAGAATAACATTAGGCTTGTGATCGCCATTGATGGTACTTTTTTAAAGGGTAAATATTAATAAAAAAAATAAAGAAAGAAACATTGTTTATGACAACCATTCTTGATGAAATGATCAAATATTTCACTTGATTTTGTTGTTATTGATTTAGATAATGATATCTCGTGAGGGTGATTTTTATTGAAACTTCGTGATGCTATAGGCCCAATAAATTTAATTGTTTATTTTTTATTAATACTATAATATGGAGAAAGGAATTAATATAGTCTTTTTGGATGCAATTCACAATTTTGTATTTACCACATTTACTTTTATGTAAGTATATTTTTCAATTGCAAAAGTCTATCAAGTGAGTGAGTTCAACAAATATATGTCTAATTTGAGATCAATTCATTTAAAGGCAGCCAACTACTTAGAGAATAAGGTTAGGTTTCATAAGTGGACGAGATCATAATTTTCATCTCATCAAATATGCATGATGACCATAAATACTTCTAAGAGTATGAATTTTTTGCTTTGAACTATAGTCTCTCTCCCTATCATGGCATTAGTTGAATACATAAAGATGGTTTTATGAGCATAGAGAGATGGCTATTTTAAGAGACAAACACCTAACTAAAGCACTATAGAAAAAAAAGTTAATTACCAAACAGAGTTGTCAATACAATGATCTTGGATCTTATTTCACAATTCCAGTTTGAAGTAAAAGAGTAGAATAAGATTGACATTGTTGACCTATAATAAAAAAAAAATGCAGTCCCGTGAGAAAAAATGTAGTAAATATTGTTTTTAAAATTAAATTTTAACTAAATTTGTGAATTTATTTATTTTATAATTTATTTATATTTTAATTAAATATTTTTTAAATAATAACATTAATTAAATATTTTCTAAATAAATTTTTTATTATTAAATTTTTTTATTAAATATTGTGTAAATAAATAATAATATATTATTATTATTAAATCAATTATTAATTCAAATTAATAATATTACAATATCATATTAATTCAAATAAATAAAAAATAAAAAATTAATCTAATTTATTAAAAAAATATCATGTTCGGAGCTCTTAATAAACATCCAAAATGGATGTTTTCCTCTCCATTCTTTTCCCTCATCTCTCATCAACAAACATATAGAATTTGTTTTCAAACATTAATTGAAAAAACATTGTCATTCATCAATTTCCCTCATCAACAAAAACCTATTCAATTCAATCATAATCATGAATAATAATTTATTTTTAAACACAATGTATCAACAATATTGAATATATAGAAAAAAAAAATTCAAAACAAATATTAAATTGCTTGCCAAAGTTTTGTTTACCGGTGATATCCTTGAGAGGATTCAGTGGAGGGTCGGTAAAATAAAAAATGGTAAAATTAAATTAAGGTTTTAGGAAAGGAGAAGGTTAAAGTGAAAATATGGTTGTTTTAGTCAATAAATCATTTATATGGGATAATTTCGTTCAAAAATAGTAATTGGGATCAGTTTTAAATGATTTTTTGTTATGTAATTATTTTTTAATTAATATTATAAATATTGGTTATTTTTGATTAAAACCTTTTTTTTATTTTGGTTCACATTCTTTTATCTACAAATTAAAATAAACTTATGCCATAAAAAATGGATAACTTTCCATAGTATTAATGTAATGGACTAAGAATATGTGATTTTTCACAACTGATAGATGAAAGAAAGTTACATATATCTTCCTCAGGTGGTATGGATGCACGTCAGTTTTAATGCGATAACATATATTAATATATACTCTTATAATTTTATAATGACACATTCTTTTTTTTTTTTTTCCCCAAAGCCTTGTTTGTATTGATTCTAGTTCCTACTTTCAATGAAGATAAATATCACCAGAGCAGAACCAATGTTAATAATTTTCTTTTATCTCAGTCAAAATTGTTGCTCATCAGATCGTGTAGCTAACTCAACTACATGTCCCTGGGCCTGACCTGCAGCCTGGTCCCAACTCCCAACTCCCATCTACGTGACAATATCATAAGCATACATTAATTTTCACCGACCGTGGGAAGTGATTCTCGTTCTAACAAATATACTTTCAAGTATTAGGCAATCGATTTTGGCCCAAAACACAAGAAGATTTATTAACAATATTTCAAAAACACAAACAGAAATCATCACTTTCTTCCATTTTTCTATGTTAATTTTCTTAAGTTCCACACGCCCATATTTCATGTACACTCTCAAATTGAAATTCGGGGAGGACGCCAAAAAAAAATAATCTGCCGACCACTCTAAACTCCATTTTCCTATGTAATTATAGCGATGCATAGAAGATAAAGAAGCAAACAAGGTTTTCCAAGTAATGCTCGTCTACAATGAGAAGGCTGGTGTGGTGTTGGGGGACCTCTTCTACTTTGAGTGGCTTCCTGAATTCTGAGAGAACGATACGAACTGTCATACCGAAGCTATGCGAGTGACTTTTGTTTCTACGATTCAAATCCAAGTTGCTACATCTAAGTTACTTTATTCTTGTCATCTTTTATTTTAACCTGATTCTGTCGTGGATCCCCAACAAAAGAATAGCCAGCTATTGGTGCACAATTGTTTAGGGACCTGAAATCATTTTAACTATAACCATAGCTTCCCTAAGCTCGGTCCCCTCCCTACTTTCTCTCCCTTCTATTCCCTGTGAATAATTACATAAATGAGAGGAAATCCAAGAAAATGAAAAAATCTTAGAGAAACTAGAGAGTCTAGAATACTGATACCACTATAGGGTTTGTGTGATAATATAATAAATTATAAGATAACATGAATTTTTTTTAACTATCGTTTTTTTTTCCTTCTTCGCAAATGGATCTCTGTTTGCACGTACACATAATCGATGTTAATCCCTGGCAGCTAGAAAGAAACAAAACTTTCATGCATAGAGAACTGTGTCTTAGCTTCCATTTCTTTCTTTCTTTCTTTTCCTTCTTCTTTTTTCTTTATTCAGAGACAAACAGATAAATAGTGAGTCATAATCTATCGACAGAGATTCGAAAAGCTAAAATATATGGCCATAATGTAAGGAAGATCCGTTAAAAAAGTAAGTAATTATATTGGTAGGGTGGGGTTTTGAGGAATAGTCGTGGTCAATGCATGGGACGGCTCGGATTCCTAAGCCATACCTAGCTGCTTAGATAGATAGATAGACATAGGTTTTGGTCAACAATGGTGGCATGCAAGCCTTCTTTTGTCTTTCCCTTATCTTCAACTGCTATCTGCAACATGAGCACAAGCGTCCGAGTCTCTTAGCCATCTCTGTTACCAATAGTGACACTACTTCTGTCTAAATGGCAATCGTTATTGCTGCCTTTTGTAGATAATATTGCAATTTCTTATTAATTTTCATTTTCTAAAACTTGCTTTCATTTGTAAAAAAATCTTTCTTTGGTTGGTTTCAAGTTGTGGGATGGACAAACCACAGCATGTCCATCTCACTTCTCGGTCTTATAAAGATCAAAGTCATAGGTAAAATCAAATATTTAAATATTATCTTTGAAACTTTTATCTATCACCTCAATGCCACAAAAATTAAGGTGGTGCTTTAATTGGTTTGTCTAACTACTAACGTAATATCAAAAAAGATTATCTCTTCGTTTTTTTGGGTAACCAAATTTTGTAATAATCTGGACTTAGCTACGTTATGATAATGTTCAACTAGATAAATAACAATTAATTGTAGAAATAAATTTAAAAAAAAATTAATAAGATTCACTTATCTCTTTGAGTAATATTTTTATATTTTTATATTCCAATCTATAAGAGTTATGACTTTGAAATTGAAGCCATAATACCTCAATTAATATATGTGTGTGTGGATAACAATACCTCCTTCAAATAGTAGGGCTTACTAGTGTATCACATTACTGGAATCGAACATCAAAAAGGAATTTTAACTCTCTCGTGAATGCCGATGAAAATTAAAACTTGATTCTTATCTTTTGGAGGGAAATCACGAGCAACACCATTTAGTTGCGACTTTTAATATAGATACAAACTCTCATTCGAACAGTAGGAATTTGCTAGCGTACCATACTAACAAAATTCAATAGGCTGACGGTTTAAATAATATTTGTTACTCCCAACGAAACTCTTCAGGGTTTAGGAGTTTTTTAGCCCATGATGCCTTTTTCATAAATATCCTTAGGTCGCCTTCTCAAAGAATAAGAATTTGATTCTTAAAGATATTCATAAGAGAGGCGACCCAATCATGAGTTAGAAAGCTCTTAAGTCTGGAGGGTTACAACAAGAATAATAAATACTTTTCTAATGACCAATCCACTAAGTCTTTCGAGTGTGATACGTCAGTAAGTTTTTATTATTCAAAATAGGACTTGGGCATCTACATTAAAGTGGGAAGACATGAGTTCCACCATTAAACTATAGCCCAACGGTGATACTCATTTTTCTTGCCAAAGAATAAGAAAGAAGATTTGATTCTCAGAGACATTCATATGACAATGACTTAGTTAGGGCCAAAAAGCTCTTAAATCCTAAGGGTTCCATTAATGATAACAAATATTTTTTTGATGACTGATCCACTGAATTTAACAAGTGTGATATATTATTAAGTCCCTGTTGTTTGAAGGAGGACTTGAATATCTACACTATGATTACTAATAATTTATGCTAGTCATAAGCATATATTATCTGATAGGAGAATATATTTTTGCTATTATTAGATTATTAAAAACAAATAGAATAATGAATTAACAGAAAAATACATTTCGTAAAAGTCTAATAAGGTGGAGAATTTTTAAGAAAAGCAATTGATCGGATATAAAAGAAAGTTAAAACTTTATTTTTCTTACTTTATTCATTGGTTCCTTTCTTCCTAAGATGTGATATAACTAGGCATATTCCTATATCACACTAAGTGGCTGTTTATTTTGTTGTTTGAAATCTGAATAAAATTTAGATTTGCTCATTCATATTTTTTAAAGTGTTCCTTTTTTAAGTTCTAAAGTCTGAAATATAAATAAGTTTATTCAATTGTAATTTCAGAAATATCTTTATAACTATTATTTGTTTTTAATATATAGAATTTATTCAATTATTTATAAGAATGTATAAACATTAATTTTTAAATATTTGTATTCAAATGTGATGATTAATTAAGTAAACATATTATTCGAAATATCATTATTTGTAATTAGGATGGGCATGTATAGGATTACTATGTCTCCTTGATGATATCTTTGGGCTCTTAGAATATTGTGGGCTTCGACTTTTTGTTACTAAGCGATTAGATTATGATGGGTTAAAAAGAATTAATTTTTTTTTTTTTTTTTTTTCTTATGATAAAGGAAATGCTTTATTTTACTTTTTGAAAGAACAAAAGAAATGCTTATATGCACTATAATTAGTGGATTGACCGTGCTTTTGTTTGATACATAAAATTAAATTGTAGAATAGTTAGTATAGTAATTTGTGCTTGTCTCGTTAATTGAAAATGAGTTTTGGGCCCTCATATTAATCATTATTAGTGTAATTTTCTTTTATGAAATTGAAATAGCTCATTATAAATCATGCACCTCATGCTTCACTTAATTAGGCTCTTATCGACTGTTATGATTCAGTAAAAGTCTAGCATTTCGTGAGCTGATTAAGGCATTATTTAGCTTTCAACCATGTTAATATGAGGCAAGGTTAACATGTGCAAGAGTCATGCAAATCATACGTAAATTTGATAAGAGTCGAGCCAATTTATGAGAAAATGTATCTGAAAGTCTATCCAAGTGTAATAAATTTGAAATGAAACATTCAGTTTCTGCAACCTTATTGTTGTCACTGAATATCGGCAGGGTATAAATCCTTTAGAGCTACGCATGGGGGTACTTAAAATAATTCCAACACGGTTTTACCAAGACTATCCGCCTTCTCCAGAGGAGCAGGTCTATGGATTTGCTATACCATCAAACATGAAACCAACCAATGGAGCTCTAAGTTTTGCGCTCATAAAGTTATTGTGAAAAATGAAACTGTGCTTTTTATTTCTGAATCAGCTTCTTTGTGAGGTGGAATCAGTCAGATTCCAGCTGAGTGTACTGTTTCAGGAATGCCTATTATAATCTAGAAAATCTAGTTTATCCTAGTTTGGAAAATGCCTAATTGTTTAGTCATTTGTTAATGTAATTTATAGCCTAATCTAGAAAATCTAGTCTTGATGGTTATGTTTCTATCTCTGCAAATTCTCCTTCTTCTCATCGTTCGAAACATGGGTTGTGTCATCAAATTTGGAATTTGAGGACAAATGAGGTGAATTGTATTGCCATTTGGGGAGCCATAAATGATATTCTCGGAAATAAAAGATTAAACTATTTGTTGAGGATAAAATATTTCAATCATAAACATCCATATTCATTTGGTTAAGCATACACGTACCCATATGCAAGTATATCGGATCTTGAGTTCTTCTGATATATGCTAAGTTTTTTTCAATATCATCGCCCAATGTTAAAGTGGTAATTTGAATTACGATTCAATTGTTTAATATAAATTTGATATAATTAAATAAATTAAATTTAGAAAAATTAACACACATAATAATTGAATGGTATTTGTGTTACATAATTAGTAATTTTATTAGATTCGAGTTTGATATTTTAAATTCGTTTATCTATTTAAAATATGATAAATTAAAAAAATAATTGTAATTAAATTAATAATCTCATCTAAATGAATAATTATTTATATTATAATTTTAATTATTTATATTTTAATATTTAATTTATATTTAAATAACTAAATAATTAAATAAATAAAATTTTGTATTAATTAATTAAATAAATTAGATCGAGTTAACGACTTAATTATTCGTTTGATAATAAATTAATATTTATATTATATTATGTCACCTATTTTATAAATAGATGATATGATTAATAAATAAGTCGTATTTAAATTAAGAATTTCTAATACGATTAATAAAGAGATTGAATTTAGATTAGGACAAAAATATTATAAATTTATTATAATCATGCACTCTTGCCCAATATGCTACTATTACATTTATAATACAATATGCAAACAAATTTTCGATGAAATAAAATCGGGAAAATCCTGTCTCCTAGTCAGCAGTTAGAAATTCAAGTTGACAACACAGGCTAGATAAGTTAATATAAAATTATTTTTAAAATAAGAAATTGTATTTAATAAATGTTATTTGAATAATTAATCAAAATTAATAATATATAATATTAACATAAAAATACATAAATACACTTAAAATAAAATAAAATATTTTTCTTTTTCTTTCATTTTTAGCACGTGATCCTCCTCCTCATTTCATATTTTACTACAATTTAAAATTGTATTGATTCATTAATTTAATATGTTTGATTATTATTATAGTTATGTATGTGTATATATTTTATTTTGTGAGAGTCAATTGTGGTTTGTTAAAATTAATTTTTCTAAATTATTTAATAAATTTAGTTTTTGAACAAATTAAAGAGTATAAAAGTTTGATTATAATAAAAATAAAAAAAAACATAATTATGTTTTCATATTTATATAAATCTTATAAAGTCTCCTTGTCTATTAGGCCAAATTGGAAGGGCTAGATATCATTCTCCCTGTTTAGTAAATATTATTCTATTTTTTTATATAATTTTTAAAAAAATTCACACAAAATATTCTAATTATCTTTAGTTTTTAATTTTATAAGAAAAATAATTTGAAAACAATAAAGAATGCCTCCTCAGAATATGTCGTATACACTCAAAACTTGTAACATGCATAATATATTCTTTTCTTTTTGTTCTAACTAGAAACCATGGATGCTTAGGGTGGAAAAAATTCAAACCTAATCTAGATATTGTTGACGTCGTCCAAAATTTGACGTAAAGAAAAATTTAAAAATGGAGTCGCCATCTATCCAAATAATG
>JAWDEX010211714.1:0-10601 GCA_035221805.1 Trichilia hirta
CCCTTTTTATTTATGGTATTTATGATTTATAAACTAAAACGAAAACACCCTTAAGTTAATTTGTCAGAAAAGAACCAATACATCAATTAAATGGTTAGCCTGAGAGATATAAAAATTTAATTATGTAGACATAGTCATTAATATTTTATGTTAATGTGCATTTATAGAATTAACGCAGCTATGTATTCGTATGAAGCAGTGCCCAGTTTTCATGAACTTTGATAACCTAATTTATTTCTGTCTTTAAGCCACGCTGCTTTCATGTTGATTATATTGCCTCCAGTAATCCATGACAAATCATCTGCCACGTTTATTCTGTGTCTGTGAGTAATCAGTAATCGCAGCCCTTCATTTACCTTCTGTTTCTGCGTTTGTAGGTAGACTATCTAGGAATAAAATTATAGGTTACTCTTGCTCTTAATATTGGAGCAGTGGTTGACTTTCTTCTTTTCTTCTTTTTCAAGTTTCAAGTTTTTAATTCACTTGGAGTAGACTCAATTAGCCGGTCAGATTCATGGTCCACCTACAACAGAAGAATTAAGGTCAAAAAAAAAAAAAAAAGTTGATTAAATAAAAAAAATTTGAAAAATGCAAGTTAAATCCCTCAAATAATAAGGTAATGGAAACTCTTCAAAATGAATTGAATCACATTCGGATAATATTCTATCCCATTCTTTAGAAAAACTTTTATATGAAATAGCAACTATCATTAGCTTCAGCCCAATAAAATAAAGTAAAATGAAGAAACTCTATTTGATTCCCCTCAAATCATCAAATTCAATCAACTATATTTTTTTTAATGTTCAGTTAATTTTACTATCAATTTGAAGGATTTATTTTACAGTGGAAGATATGCTACGGCAGTTGTAACATGTAAGTGCATGTACGTATTGAGTTCTATAATTAGCGGCAAGGCAAACTTGTGATTTATTTTAGTTCAGGTTTCAATACGTCCTTTAAGTAATTTTCTTATTTTTTTGCACATGCGATCGACTATAACCTCAATTATTTAGTGCATCCACGTTGATAGTGTTGGCCATTTTCCAAACATTTTTGCACAAAAAATGTAGGAAAACAATGATAGCAAATAAATAATTATAAATATATATATATATATGTAACTCAAGGGTCATTGCCATTCACCGGCTTAATTATAATAAGTTGTATTGGACCTTATTGAAGACCAATTTGAAATTACCACTGTCTATAAAATAAGTTAATGCCGTTACGCTGATTTAATAATATATATATAATTATCAAATAGGCCCCAAATATGAGGAAATAATTGATTAATAATCTTAAAAATTAATTTTTATATAAATTTTATTTTTTAAATTAATAAAATAATATTTTATCATTATTCTTTATATCATAATCTTTTTTACTCCCATAAAAATAAAAAGTATCTAATAATTATATTAATTTATATAAATGAAATTTGATGCATAATATTAGTTAATATTTGATGCTGGTTTAAAACCATTTATAATAATGTTAAGATTTTAAGATTTATTCGAAATGACGTAATAATTTATTTGACTATTCTACATCATTTCTCTTAGTATTAAGATACACTTTAAGATTTCTCAAATTACTATAACTTTTAAACCCCGGCTTTGATTTTGGAAATTAAATGTTTAAAACAACTATTTCTTTTACAAACACAGACAATTAATTAAGCCTTTAATGAGCTATCTGACCTTCATTAGGTCTTTTGAACATAAGTAACTAAATATTAGTTAGTTGATGATCAAGGACGCACCCAAAATTTTATTCTGGCCCGGGCTAAAAAATAAATATATTATTTATAATTTTAAAAAATATTATAATAAAATAAATTTTCATACATCATATATTGTAAAATTTTAAAATTTTATTTTGATAATAATTATTTAATACATTTTAAAAAAAATATGCCAAATAAATATGTTTATGACATATCAGAAAACATAAAAATTTTAAAAATAAAATTTTATAGCTATATTAAAAATAATGAAACAAAAATATTTTTTAAAAAAATTGTGGGCTGTTTATAAAATTGTATAATTATTTTTTTAATGCAATCTCTATCAAATAACATATGCTAACTATAGAACATTAATATAAAAAATATATATATGAAATGAAGGATATTATCTATTAATTTTGATATGTTGAAAATAAAATAAAATTTTAAAATATTAAAAGTGTTTTTATTTCAATTATGCAAGTAATGAATTAGTAAATAATAAGAAAGAAGGATTATTAATTCTTTTTAAAATTATATATAAATAATAAAAATTTTATAATTTTAAAACATCAATGACAATATAGTAGTTAGATTAAATAACAATTTATAATTTCTTAACATCAAAACGTATTATTTAAAAAAAAAAAAGAACAATGCAATTTTTTATGAAATTTATAAAATAAATTGTTTTAAATTAACATGAGAGATACTACCATAATTATTTTATGCAAAAATTAATCTATTTTTTAGCATTCATCCAATATATTCATGGGATATTAATAGTTAGGCCTTTAGAATTTAATAAATTACTCAATAATAATATATTTTAGTTATTATTACAAATTAATCCTATATTTGAATGAAAATAATTATATTATTAGAAATATATATGTTATAATTGATTAATTTTTATTTGATTAAACTTAAAGGTTAAAACTGTTATTTTATTTAATTATAATTTTTTTATGGGCCATACTAGTCTATAGCCCGCCAAGCTACTGAACAGATCTTCCACTGTGGATGATTACGACTTTTAAACCATTGACATTCATTATTCAACTTCAATCTAGTTCTCAACGGCCTCATTGATTAATACTGAAGGTCCAATTAAGCATTATCTTGTCAATTAGCCTTTCTAAAAGCGATGGATAATATAATATTACCTCTTGCTGGATTTTGAACCATATAAATGGAACGGCCATTTTTTCTGGTCCTATCGTACCCGATGAGTGAAGGAAATGCAATGTAGCATCATCGCTTAGATGGGGTGATAATGGAATTGGAAGTAACTTCCTTTTTGAAGTTATTTTCTTTTGAATCACATATCTTAATTGAAAAAAAAAAAAAAACTATTACAATAGCATTAAATAAAATGTCACCTTAATCCTTCCTTTTATTTTATTAAGGACCACTTAATTTAGAACTATTTTGAGATTGTTATATTTATGCCAACACCAATTTTTATTTAATAATAAATATGTATCATGCTCTGACCTTACAAATTTGTCATAAAAACTTATTATCTTATTTTATAGTAATATTAACTTTAAAATAGGGTATAGTAACACCAAATAGATTTTTTAAGCAATATTATGTAAATTGATGTAATATATGATAAAATTATTAATGTTTTACGTCTATAGATAAATTTTATAATTCAAATTTTTGAGTAAAAGTTATTTTTAATGTAAGATGTTTTATTTAAAAGAATAATTTAGTTGATTTAACTTTAGATTAAATGATCCATTCCCTTTTACACTAATTTTCAATGATTTTTTTTTTTTAATTTATATTCATTATATGAATTGAGTTTCAACTGGAGTATGTAAAAACGTAATTTATTTTTTATAATTTATTTTCACGATATGAATTGAGTGGAATTGAAGCATGTAAAAATGTCAAAAAAAAAAAATGTTTATGATGTTAGTAATTAGATTACCTTTGGTGTTTAAAAATGATTAAATTATCAATTTATTCAGTTTAGATTTTTGGCCATTTTTCATTTTTTACACGATCTAAAAAATTGATGTATAAACTTGCTCTCGTAATGTGAGATTTTTTATTTGAGTAAAAAGAGAATTTCTAAATGAAATGATTTTTTTATAAGATTATGTTGTACTTTATTTATTTAATTGATGAATTAAATTTAAATTTCTTTTTAACACTAGCATAATATAAGAATATATTTATAATCAAGTAAAAGTCGAGTATAGATAAATATTTATAAAACACAATTATAATGTAAATATTTCTTATTTATAGACAGTCATAATTTCCACACTTTTTTAAGGTACATTGCTCCCAAGGCAATCCAAAGGTAGATATTCTCATTAATAATATATATATATATATATATATATATATATCACATAAAAATGGAGTTAATCCTGTTGTTGGTAATTTTTATGATTAGAAAAAAAGATAAAAGTATTACTTGGACATTAGAGTGAGAATGTGTTGAATCAATAGTAAACTGTAGCCAACACAAAAGACACTGCAATGCAAAAGTCTTTGTTTGGAGAAATCAAAAGAACAAAATGCAAAATCTGAAAAAATTCCATATGAATATTTTACTTTAGTTAGTTTTTAAGAATTAACATGTAAAATTTTAATGAATTTGAAAAAAAAAAAAAAAAATTTGTTACCGAGTAATTTGTATGAAATTCATCATGTATTTATTTGCGTCTAAGGTACAACATATGCAAATTACTAAGCACATTTTCTTATCACCTCCTGTTAAAATTGATAATATGAGGTATATGTATAGAATGAATAGCTACTCCCATAAGAGTAATTGAATTCGTATTCAAACTCCGAAAATTCTGTCAGTAATATAAATAAATTATATACTGAATCAATATAAGATTTAGGTGTGTGAAACCCTGATCAACAAGAACTCTTGCCATCCAAAACCATCTTTCCATTGACACGTGGCCAATTGTAAAGAATTTACAGACAAGAAAATCGTACGACGTCTTTTTGTAGCAGCTAATGCCCGATTGATGTAATGGCTCAGCATCAGATATGGATCTGTTGGCCATGGACAGGATATGCGCTGCTGATCAATAAATTTGAAGATTATCCCGGTTAATATTTTGAGTTTTGTAATGATAGGCTAGGATAATCATATTGGTATACCTGGAGAAATTGGAATAAAAAATGTTAAGGTGACCATTGTATTAATCAATAAATTCATTCGCTCTTTCTCGATCTTCGTCGAAATTACCGAAATAATGATACGGGTTCCATTGGCCCATAATGCTTTCTCTTGCCTCGGTGGGCATATTACTTGACTATAGAAGGACAGGCCCAACTTTCCGGATTGCATAATCCCCCCACTACGTCAACTTGAAAAAACTGAACTATAAATGCTTCTGACAGCTATGGACTTTTTGAGTGCAACCCGTTGGCATTCTTCCGTGGCTTCCCACACAACTTTGTAATCCATTGGCAAAAGGTTGTCTTTAGGGATTGGTGCACTGATGTCACCTGGCTTAGCACTGGCGAGCCAGTGAAAAAATAGGGGTCAAGGTAGTTGATTTTATAAACATAATATGTTTGTATGTATGTATATATTGATCACCAACAAGATCATATTGATTAGAATTTAGAATTATCATGAAACGAAAAAACAATGACATTTGTTTTATTCCATCATGTACTAAATATTTAAACCCTCTGAGGCCAAATTTTTCACTTCATGAAAATAATCTTATGTTTTTAAGCGAAAATATAAAATCAACACTTACAAAAAATTCACCATATGAATTTAAAAAGATAAGAGTAACTACTATAAGTATTTCCTTAAAAACTTCCATTAAATATGCAACAGTTTTTCACTTAGTATTAAAGAATATATCTTACGTCACACACTATCAAATATGCAACAGCATTCATATATTATTCATGCACCATATCCAGTTCTGAGAAATCATTTCCTGGTCCATTTATTTTTTAAAAAATTATAATTTATTTTAAGTCAGGTATAAATTTGAGCCACCCATTATCATTGTAGTAATTATTGACTCAAGAATTCATATAATTTAAGACTTTACATTGGATGACAAATAAAAGATGATAATCATGCACTTCTGCAAGTTGGGTTGAAATGAAGTCAAGCTATCTTTTCATATTGAAGAAGTCGTGTTCACGACCAAATTAGTAAGATTGGTATTCACGTTATCTCCTAAGCATTCAGAAATTCGTGCTCATGAATTTGATAATACTATTTGAATCTCTTCAAGTGTATTAAAAAAATAACTCATCAGGAATTACTATATCATCTTTTGGCATCAATATCTACTATAAAATTTAATTAATCTTTTCATAATCATTATTTCTTAATTATCCATATATCTAGACATTTAAAAGGTACGGTTTTAGATCATAATCATTCCATTCTAATAACTAATTCATGATAAAGTGTCACAGGTTTTGCTACAAAATATGAATTATCTCTCAATTTCAAGGAATCTCTTGTGCACGATACACCATTAAATGATTTTGGAATGGAACTCTAAAAATCGGCTTCTCTTGTGTTCGTTGGATGAAATTAAATTCTCTTCGTTGATTTGTTAACTCACCTATCATAACCTTGTATAACTATTTTAATAAAACCTCAGAAAGTCATAGCCTTTATAACTATAGTATTTAATATCTTTAAATATCATATACATTCACAACACTGCTACTTTATCTTGAGGTTGAAAATGAATGTAGTTACAAGACAAGCGTTCGGTTGGCTTGTTAAACATGTAAACTCCTGCCAACTATACCAAGGTGTTTGTATGACGTGGCTTACGTACGTCAAGAAGAAAGAGGTATCTACAGTGTCTCAATTGAAGCTACTAGTTTTGTTTTCATTGAAAAAAAAAAAAAAAATTCTAAAAATTTGCAAAGAATCCGTTAATCAGCTTAGATTTGCCACTTTCATTTTTTTACACTATTTCACATAACGCTACTATTAAATTCGAGACTTTGTCTCAGACTTTCACAACTTTTTCCCCATATTTTCATTTTGACAAAAACAGTCAAGGCAGTGTAGCCGCCCTTCTAGAAAAACATTGACGATTCATGTCCACGAAATTAAATAATATATCAGAAGGCTTTCTCGTTAAAAAGAAAGCATAATGTTGGTTCTTTAAGAAAATGAAATTTGCGTAGACGAATTGATAGTTATATTTTGACTGCACTGCATCAAAGCTTCTTCGGTTGTCATACCCAATGTAACTCTACCAGAAACAGAGTTCTCGTAAAGTAAAGTAAAGATTGTAGTGATTCAAAATAGGTACCGATCACAGTTACAATGTCATCAATTTGGAGCATAAATTTTGTCCGTATCGATCACAGTTCTGCACTTCACACTCTTAAACTGTTAGTACTTATATATCCAGTGAGTGATAATTGCTTAGAATGTAAAAAATAGCGTCAGTTCCCTTTTATTTAGTACACAATTCAAATACGTTTGAGCTTACAGGATAAGCCTCACAAATCCCTCAAAACGTAAACAATTATTTGATGAAAGAAATTTTTTGAAGTCGCCGAAGAAACTAAACATATTTATCCCTGGAAACGTCCTCCTGACTTCTGTATTAACATTTGATAAATGAAATTTTAAAAATTATTCATCCCATAGGTCCTCTAGGGTCTTGAACGGTCCATGAGGTGAAACAAACATCTCGCCACGCATCGCTCTATGTTGCGGGATTTGATTAATCCTGTCATAATCGTCATCAGTCAGCGCCCAGCCGAATATTCCAAGATTCTTCTTCAGCCTCTCCTTGTTGAAGCTCTTACAAAGAACAGTTATCCCTTGCTCAACAATCCATCTGAGAGAAACCTGAGCAACGGTTTTGCCATGAACCTTTGCAATCTGCTTCAATGCTTCATTTTCCATCACTTCACTGCTTCCCCAGCTGTTCCCTACGGCTCCTAACGGAGAGTATGCTGTTACAACGATACCTTTGGCCTTGCAAAATTCTCGGAGCTTCCTCTGTTGCCAGACGGGGTTCAACTCCACCTATTAACAAATCATCGTTTCCAATCATTATAAATATTCTATCTAAAACACACATAATGGAATTAAAAACTCACTTGATTGACTGAAGGAGGGATGGTAGCGAAGGAGAGTATGGTTTCAATCTTCTTGGAAGAGAAGTTGCTGACACCTATGGACTTCGTGAGACCAAGCCTTTGGCTTTCTTCCATGGCTTGCCACACACCTTTGTAATCCACTGGTAAAAGGTTCTCTCTAGGGATAGGTGCCCTGATGTCTCCTGGCTTAGCACTGACGGGCCAGTGAATAAGATAGAGGTCAAGGTATTCCATCTGAAGAGTCCTACACACACACACACACACACACACACACTGATCATCAACAAGATCATATTGATTAGAATTTAGAACTATCATGAAAATGAAGAAAAGCAAAAGAAAACTTCTTTTTTTCTCTATTTTATTCCCTTCCGTGGATCGGCTACAGATTATTATGAGCCCAAGTGAGATTTTGACAACAAAAAATCATGAACATTGAGCGCATTAGTTGACTGTTAGCAACACAAATCATTGCTAAGATCCGAAGATGTTTTGTTTCGTGATTACGTGCTTAAATTGAGTTAATATCGATATTTACCCAAGAGACTTCTTTAAAACTGAGAGAACATGATTAGGATGAGCGTCCCTGCACCAAAGCTTTGAAGTAACGAAGAGTTCATCACGAGCACTAACAAGGCTGAGTCTGAGTGCCTCAGCTATTGCTTCTCCCAGAGCCTTCTCGGTCCCGTATACTGAACCTGTGTCAAAGTGTCTGTAACCCAACTTGATTGCTTCCAGAACAGCAAATTTCATGGCATCTTCATCTAGTTTGACAACTCCACTGCCAAAGCCAATCACCGGGATCTTCCTGTGGCCCGAGGAGGAGCTCAGTTTCATTTCTGGGACGTTGAACACTGACAACTGTGTGGAGTTCTTGGCCATTCTCTTCGGTGATTCTGGGACAAGCCTTGAAAGCCACTATTAGAGCCGGTTTATATAGCCTTGTCCTGCAACCCATAACATTGTATGTGGTGGAGGCAGTATATTCCCACTGGGACCTCAAGCCCCAAACAAGTAAAATTCTAACAGCCATCATTGATACATGAATATTAATTTTCAAAACTTATATTTAGTCCGTGACAATATGATAACTTTTTATGTCATAATTATAAAAGAAGAATTTTATATATTAAAAATAGATAGATAGAGAGTACGAACACCACAATTTTAAAAAAGCTTCAATAGATAAATCTCTTTATTTTATTATTAAGTTTCAAGTCATCAATGTTTTCTCCGCGTAAGTATCCGTAAATGAATTACGTAAACCTTCCGTTTCAAGTTTTGCCCCTTTTACAAATGGTTCTCTTTTCTTTTATTCCATAATGTACTAACTGAAGACTCGGTCAAAATAATAGGGGAAAAGACAAGACCTCCCCTGCAGCTTACCGAAATGATAAATATTTTTCTATTAAAAATTTTGAAACAAAATTTTTTTATTACTTTTTAAAATAATAAATACTCTTTTAGTAAAAGATAAAATAAAAATTTTTATTATATAAATTTTTTGTTTTTATTATATAAATTCTTAATTTTTATCTTATAAATCATTCAATTAAAATAATTAATTTTTTATTAAAAAATATTTTAAATTTAATGTAAACTTTTAATATTTTAATTTATAATATTTTATATTAAAAAAATTTTTAAATTAAATTTAAAATATTTTTATCTGATATTCATAAAAAAAATTATCAATTTACTTTTATTTCATAAAATTAAAATTATAAAATTATAAATTTAAACTTTTTATAGGATAAAGTATTATAATTTTTCAATAATATAAAAATATATTAAAATTAATTTTATTTTTCTAAAATAAAATAAAATATTTATAAATTTAAATTATAAAATAAAAATAAAATTTATAATTAAATATAAATATTGATATAAAATTAGAAATTATAAATTCTTTTTTTATTTTATAATACTTTATAGTAAATTAATTTATAATTTAACTTTTAAAAATTAAATTTAAAATATTTTAATTTTATATTTATAAAATTTTATGAATTTATTTTTATTTTATAATTAAATTTATAAAAAATTAATTTTTATTCTTATAAAATTAAATAAAAATAATTTAAATTATTTTTATTTAATTTTATAAAAATAAAAATTAATTTTTTTTAAAATATTTTTATTTAAATTATGGAGCTACTATAGTACTTTGTATATTAAAAATTTTTAATTTTTAATTTTATATTTATAAGCATTTTTAAAAGATTTATTAAATATAAATATAAAATGATAAATTTTATAAATTATAAATAAAAAAATAAATTAGTAAATTATTATCAATAGAAATAGAAATATTTTAAGGTTCAACTTTTAGAAATTAAATTATAAATTATTTTGTTATAAAGTATTATAAAATAAAAATTAATTTATAATTTTTAATAATAAAGTTGTTAAATATTTATTTTATTTTTATTTTTCAAAATTAAATAAACATAATTTAAATATATTATTTGAATTGTTGAACAATTATAATACTTCTATGATAAAAAAATTTAATTTATAATTTTATATTCATAAAATATTTTTAAAAAATTTATTAAATATAAATACAAAATTATAAAGTAATAAATTAAATTTTTTAATGTACAAAGTATTATAGTAGCTCATAAATTTAAATAAAAATATTCTAAATTATTTTTATTTAATTTTATGAAAATAAAAGTCAATTTTTATAAATTTTATTGTAAAATAAAAATAAATTCATAAACTTTTATGAATATAAAATAAAAATATTTTAAATTTAATTTTTAAAAGTTAAATT
>JAWDEX010211735.1:0-10599 GCA_035221805.1 Trichilia hirta
TAAGACATTGTTTTAATATCTTAATATAAAAAGATAAAGTATAGAAAATATTACTTGGGATAGAATTTTTACACAATGAAAATCTACAAAAAAATATATTAAGTAAAGAAAAAATTACAGAAGACAAAATTGGATTATGACAAGGATATAAGATGGTTAATCAAAGCAAAGATTCAATTAGGTGAAAAATCCTCTAATTTTTTTATTTCTCACATGCCTAGCTTAGATAAGAGCTATTATACTAAAATACATCGAGTAAAAAGATTAAAAGTATATCATAAAGGTACATGATGGACTTGTGAAAAACGATGTCATTCTTTGAGTTTTATTAAGAGTATATCATAAAGGTGCATGATGGACTTGTAACAAACGATGTCATTTTTTGAGTTTTACTTTCATGAATTAAAAAGATAAGATTAGATTTATTAAAAATGAACTGAGTAAGGAGTCTTTAAATGATAGTCTATTAACTCTTAAGATGCATTTTTTTTATATCGATATAAGGATAACTTTTCAAATTATAGGATAAATTTTTATAGAAACACGAGTATTAGTCTTGGGAATATGACTAAAAATGATCCTATTTTTTGATTTATAAGAAAATTACATGTAAAGCCTATCCTTGACCCATAGAGGGTATTTAAGCCATTTTTAAATGTAAAATTAAAGAGATGTAAGCCATAATCACAACTACTATATATACGTATATTTATTATTTTTTTTTTAACTTTTATTTCTTATTTTTAAACCATTTGATAAGTAGCTGGGCTACCATTATAGCTATCATCATTGCTATATTTTTATCTTCTCCATATATTTGCACAATTATTTTTTCTTTCTTGGAGTTTAGTTAAGTAAAGAAAATAAGTGAAGTCTCAACTTGTCAAATTCAAAGTTTGTATGTCTTTTATGAATTTAGTTCTAAAAAAGATATAGAATTATGAATGTAGTGAGTAATCTTGAAAGAATTTTAGCTCAGAGAAAATTTTATTTATTTTATAAATGAGGTAACCTTGGGTTAATGGGGTGTGTGTCCACAACTACATATGTAGAAGGTAGTCAAGTTCTAGAAATTATTATTATTCCTATATCTTTAATCGTAAGAAATATTACAGGAATTACAGTTAGAGGAATCACAAGTGTCTTTTATGCATGAGCGTATTGCTAGAATTATCTGTAACTCTGATACCTTTATCTGATTCCTAGGTAGTTTTGGTACTTTGAAAGAAATTTTTCAACTTGCCTCTGAGGCTCAACTGAATATTCATCAAAAGTCTATAAGTCTATTAAATGTTGATAATTTCATTAATAGTTTATTATCTTTTCTTGATCAAGTTGTGAAATAACACTTTATCTTGTAATCAATGCGATTGATCCCAGTATTTGCTTCAAATTCTGATCAATTAATTAATAAATTATAAAATTTTATCTATGAACTTGATCTAGTAATAGCTCAAATAGATTGGTCAGTGCAAAATAATAGAAAGAGAAAGTTAGATTTGATTGTCCAATTGTGACTTTTCTTTTTTATAGTTTGAATAATAGTATGTTTTTTTTATTTTAAGTTATTTTAAATAAAATATTTATAAGATATTGATCATTGATCCTTATAATAGAGTGTTTATTACCAATTTTACCTATTATATGCTCGTTCAGGTGATATTTTTTATACTTTATCTTTCTATATTTAGACATTAAAGACAATGTTTGAAATTAGTAGGAGGTAGGGATAATTGATATTACATTTTGTAAATATTATTTTACTATATTTGTGTGTTATTTTAGTGTGTCAAAAAAAAATAATTTTAGTTAGTATTCGATTTGTGTAATATAGCTAAGTTAAGAATCATTTCTTTTTCTCTTTTTGATCTTTGAGATGCATTTTAGTAGTATTATCTTCAAGCAAATTGTTGTTTATATATGTGTTTTTCTAGCATTTGATTTTGATTTTGATTTTGTTCAGAATTCATAACAAAATTTTTTATTTGCTTATATTTAAATTATTCAAATTTTTGAACTCTCATTTATTCATTGGTTAAATGGTTGTGTCCATCTATCTTTTAGATAAAAATTTTATAAACTGTTAATACACACACACATTAACACATGATTATGGTGCAAGTTGAGAATTTGACATATTTTTTCTAATGATTTTGTTAGTAATAACACCTAAGGGCAATATAATTAAAAAAAAAAGAAATTAAAAAAACAAGTTGAATATAGACATTATTAGTAAGGGCTAAGAATGAGTTGTACCTTAATAGTATGCTTAACTATATAAAATAAGTCTTATTTTTAATGTAAAAAAATTAAAAATTATTTTCTAAAGAGGTTTGAAGTGGTGTCCTAACACCTAATACCCTAAGATCAATTGGTTTGGAAGTCATTAGACAAGAAATTAGGTTATGGCTATTGTATATATATTTAAATAAATATTGCCTAAAGAATGTTAATTCTAGTGAAATAACAAGAATCAATTGTGTTTTCTTTTTCAATTAAGCCTTATAATTTTTGTGTTATTGTTTTACACAAAAAAAATTTATGAATTTCTTATTTAAAGGATTTTGTGACTACGATTAAAACTTCTGATTAAGAGTTTACTTATTTGAGAATATCAAAAAAGAAGTATAATAATAAATCTTTCGTAAGTGAGTTCTTGTTTTAAATCATTGTCAAGTGTTAACGCTTTGTATTACTAAGGGACTAGTAATAAGCTAGTTGGAGAGAGTGATGAGTACATAAAAGTGTATAAGAATTAATTTTTAAATTCATCATTTTTATACTTTAAAGTATAATTAATTCTCTTTAATTATTCATATTTCCAATCTTTGGTATAAATTCTAATTTTTTTGTAATTACTGTTTATTTTTGTCTTTGATATAATAATAGTAAAAAGGCCATATTTTTTCAACCAACAAAGCTTTTAAGATGATTCTTATACTTGTAAAAAAATGATTCAATAGGCTAAAACTTTTATGTTTTGGCTAACAATTAGTTTGGACTCTAAGTTATAATTTTAAACCCATTATTCAAGCCCACATACTATTCTAGTCTAGCCCGAACTTAGTTCAGTGTTTTTATCATAACTTTTGATTGAAATTTAGATTAACTTGAGATAAGTTTCAAATTAAAGATGAAACAATTATCTAGAACTTTCATTTTTATTATCGAGTCTAAATAATTTATAGTTAGGATCATCTATAATATTTTTGTGGCAGTTAAAATTATTGAACTGTATTTATCAAAGATTTTATTTAAATTTATTGATAATTACAACTATCAAACTTTAACATTTGACTCTCATTTTGCCTATAAATAGAGACCATTTTGTACTCTATAACAATATAGTTTGACTCTTGTAAAATACTTTTATTTATAAAAATACTCTTTTCTTCTTATACTATGTCTTTCTAAGTTATTAAGTAAAGTTAGGAATTTAATACTAAGGATGTATGGTATATTTTCTAGATTTCACCTTTAGTTTTAATGTTTAAATTCATTTTATTAATTATATATTTATGTTTTGAAAATTATTTTTAAATATTTAAACTCTTTGATTCTTTATAGACATTTGGCACATTGAATGCTTAAAAATAAATTTGTTGATTCATTGTAGACATATGGCATAAAGGATGCTTTGAGTTTTAATATGTTTTAAAATATTTTTGTTAAATAATTTTATGAATTAATTCAAAATCATATTTTTAATCAAACATTGATTTCTTTAGAAAAATATATATTTTGTGTATAAAATGACTTTTATCTTTTGATCGAGATAACTCTTTTATTAATCTCAATTAAGTTATAAAAAAAAGAATGTAGTTTACTAACCATCATCCTAAATTATTAATTTTCAAAGCTTAGTATTTTAATTTGTATTTAATTTTTACTTGATATTTGTTCTTTTAAAATTTATTTATTATATATTTCATCTTTACTTTGGACCTTTGCTATTGAATCTTACTTTGGACATAAACCAACTAAACTCTTAAAAAAATACTCTTTATGGATACGATACTTGGACTAACTAGATTATACTATAACAAGACTACTTATACTTAAGTACAATAATTAAATTGAGAATTACATAAGCTTACATTGCACTGATTCACAAGAATATATCACAAGAGTCAATAGAATATTATCTAAAGACTCCTTACACAGTTTATTCTAAATAAATTAAATTTTATCTTCTTGATTATTAGAAACTATTCTCAAAGAGTGATATTACTTATTACAATTCTATCTCACATATTTGTGATAAACTTATAATCATTTTACTCATTGTTTTTTATAGTAAGAACTTTTGCTTAAACTAGGCATGTGAAAAAGAAAAAAAAGCTTTAGAAGATTATTCACTTAATTAAATTTTTACTTCAATCAATTATCTTATATTTTAAGGGATACCATTGTTAATGAGTATTCTTAATGTTATCACTCTAGTTTTATAAATTTTTATCAAATAATTTATAAGAAGATAAGAAAATCACTCATATAATTTTGACAGAATTTTATTTATTTTTAAAATATAAGAAAGATATAAAAATTTAATTATTTTAAAAAACTTAATTAATGAATTAAAATCTTATAGATTACATTATTTGCCACTTAATCGAGAAAAATAACTATTCTATAAAAATAAATAAACAAAAAATAATAGTTAAATGATAATTTAAGACTCTTTTTATTTCATTTTAACACTAGAAATAATAACATATTTTTATACCGTAAAAAAAATTAAAATAATAGTAACATCGATATAGATTAGCTCGGCTATTAAATATAAAAATAAAAAAATAGTAAAACCTACATTATTGCTAAGTTTATTATAATTAACCTAATAATTTATCAAATTAGTTTAAAATTAAACAACAATAAATAGATATATAATTATCAAGATTTGAATTCTTGAGTTAGAATACAAATTTGTCAAACAAATTTGATAAAATATTTAAATATTTAAGCCTCATATTATTGTCATAAATTCAGTACCTCAAACTCTTTATCTAAAGTATGAATAAAATTTACTTATTAAAGAACAAAATTGGGTTATGACATGCTAGTGATTTAGATTAGCATAGTCAATTACAAGATTTGAATTTGTTTTTGTGGGAGCTTCAGTTAGTTGACATCAACTTTATAGCAAAAGACATGATAGTTAGAGAGCCTGTAAAGGAAGTTATTTAGGAATTACTAGAAGATTTGGTTAGAAGAAGATCGTTAGTTATTTTGACAGTTAGATGCTATTCACTTAGTGATGAGTTTCAGCATTTTGTGTTATACCCAACATGTTAAAGTCAGATATCATTTTATACGAGGAATTAAGACTATCGCAAATGCCATAATTAAGTTAACTAAGATTATAACATTGATCAAGTATTGCATGATTTAGACTTAATCGACATTTTGAGTTGTGATTACATTATTTGGCATAGTTGGAGGCATTACAAAATTTTTAGAGCATATAAAGATTGAAGATTTGGCTGGAATTAGCTAATTTGTTAAGGTGGTGATTGTTAAGAAAATGGGTCATTAGCCTTTTGTATTTGTCCTCCATTTAAAGGAAATAGAGTAAGAGAGTTGGTGAGTTTATATAAATAGACGTTTGCTTTACTTTTTATTACTGCTCAACCAAAGGGGACAACTCCTGATTAGAGTTAACTTTACTTTGACAAACATGAGTAGAGTCTTAAGATTTTATCTCGTGAAAGACCTTTTAATTAAAATACTTTTATTTTTGCCCTTTCCCCTTTAGGTATTTGTAATAATATTTAAAATTTTTGGTATTACTAATTTGGTCTAAATATTTGAGAATTTGTAGCTTGGTCCAAATATTTTAAAAGTTGCAGTGTGGCCCAATACTTTGGTTATTTATAATATGGCTCAAAAGTTTTATAATCTTTGCAAAAGTTAAAAATAATTAAATTATTGTTACGTTCGAGAACATAGGTATTTATGCTGAACCTAGTTAAATACTGTGTTCTCTTTATGTTTATTTATGCCATTTATTGCATTGTAATTTACTATATTTGAATTTCTATTATTATTAGTAGTTATGGTTATTTGAAGTTGGAAATTTCATTTGTATGCTAATTTTAAGAGTTTTCGTTATGGCACAACTAATTGAAATTAGAGTATAAATTTTAGTTATTGGTTGCTAGTTATTAAATATAATAAACAATTAAAGCTTAAGTATTAGTATTATTGGCAATATATGTGACATTATATTATGTATTGACCAAGCTGATTTGCGATATAGAAATAGCACGTGGGATACAAAAATAGATTGAGATATTTAGTTGACCTATTTCATTCTAAATTATCTTTGTTTGAACTTTTCAATATGCTACTGTTAGGTAATTGCCTAAGTTCTGCTTAATATGTGGCTTCAGAATATTTGTAGGTACAATAGTTATATCAGAGTTTGTACAGATATGATTAAAAGTTTTATATTCTCTTTTGCTGCTATGGGACTCAACAAGCGGTATTAGAATTTGTTGTTTTATCAATAGAATGTAGTAAACTATAAAGTATCAAGAGGGATTGATTGGTTAGTTTTTGCTAAGAGATCCCAACAAGTGATATTAGAGCTCGTAGTAGTGCTGCACAATAAATGGTATTGAGTTTGTTCGGTTGTCAAAGCGTACAACAAATAACATGAGCTTGTTTTATTGATGGTGCACAATAAATGATATAAGAGCAGTTGAGGTGAATCCCAACAAGAAGGTTTCTACTTACCTCAAGGATGGGTGCAATCAGATTATTGTGGATGGTACTTCAGTCTCCTTTTGGAAGGATCGATGGATTTTAGAGTCAATTGCGGACGGTGCGTCAGTCTCCTTTTGGAAGGATCGTTGGATTTTATAGTCAATTGCGGATACTTTGTCCTTTCCTTTGGCGTTGTCTTTGCAGCTTAACACTCGGGTTTCTGAAGTGGTGCATGGTTCTTGTTAGTCTATTTCTGATTTTTTTGCCGCTAGGTATCCTCAAATTACTACTGAGATCTTAGAGTTGATTCTTCCTCAGGCTCCAATGTCGGATCGTCTGGTGTGGCTTTATTCTTGTAATAGGCCGATGATTTTGGAGGATTGTTATGAGCTTAGCCGTTCAAGGGATCCTCCTTCTTGCGGCTTGGTTATTTAGTGTCGCTATATCCCTCTAAGGTTCTCGATACTCCTTGGGTGCATTTTTCGGAGGAAACTTCCTACGAGTGATAACGTTCACTAGAGTTGCACTGTCTTAGTCTCGACATGTCAACTCTGTGCTACCGTCAATTGCGACGATTCCACTGATCATCTTTCTTGTTCTTGTTCTTTGGCTCGTCAGTCATGGAGTTCGGTTGTAGGGATCTTCGGTTTGTCGTATTCCTTATGCCGATAATTGGCCTGGAACGTGGCAGGTTCTTTCCAATTATTCTTTCCCATCTCAGATATCTTGTTTTCGATTTCTTGCTTGTAGTTGCATCATTTATGCTATTTGGATGGCTCGCAATCTTCTTAAATTTCAAGACGTTTCTGTTAGGCACAATCCATAACCATTTACTGCTCCAATCTTATTCAGTCTCTTGCCTCCACCTGTCCTGGCCATGTTGATCATTACAAGGATTGGAGTATTTTTTCGAAAATTTATCACCTTCGCTAGCTCGTGGTTCTTAGGTTCTTCCTTTAATTTAGCAACCACCTCTTTTTGGTTGATTAAGATAAAAACGGATGGTCTTTCTAAAAATAATCCCAGTATCGTAGCTTGTACGGGTGTTCCTGGAGATTATAATGGGTCTTTTTTTGGTGGTTTTGTAGTTCTTGGTGCTCATTCTTCTCGTTATGCCGTGTATGTTGCAGTTATTTATGCTATTGACAAAGCATGGTCTCTCGAATTGCGGAAAATTTGGATCAAATGTGACTTTTTTCGTTACTGTTCAATACCTTTTATTTCCAGGTTTTGCTGGTTTAATTGTTTACATATTATTTGTAACATGTAGTCTAGTACTTCTCATATTTCAGGTAGGAAAATAAGGTGACGGAATTTTTATTTTTCTTTTAATTTTTAAAATTTTTTAATTTAATTTTATTTTTTTATCTAATTATGGTCTTCACTGCGACAATTTTACTTGGCTGGACAATCCTCCCGTAGCCATTGACAAGGAGATTTTGTTGAATACTCGGGGTGTGCTTAATTTTCGCTTTATTGATTTTTAAGGATTCTTTGTTTTCTCTTTTAATGTTAAAATATCGGTAAAGCCTAGAGTTTATTAAAAAAAAAGTATTAATTACGTAAGCAACAAATCCAACAAATCGTTGATGTGGTTCTCAAATATATAAATTGTGAAATTCTATTTATCTTAAAATTTTAATCTCAAAATATATATAAAAGATGTGGGATTTATTTATTGACTAATTAAAAATGCGACAAAAAATTTTAAAAATTATAACAATTTTTTATCCAATAAATACTTATCATTTCAATTGTCACGACATGCATTTTGAATTAAAATTTTAGAATAAATAAAATTATTCATAAATTAATTACACAAAGATAAATTAAAATGAAGAAATTAATAGAATTATCTCGACAACACTTATTAAAATATACATTTTATGACTTGTATAAAGAAGGGGTAATATCACCTTGACGCTAGCTAATGGGGAGTTCATCATCTTATCTTATAACGCATGACTTGTGAAATCGTCGTTTTATTCTCGTATGGATGGAATGATCAAAGCTTCACGGGGCTAGCTGTACTACAATTATACTGTAATATTTTTTTTAGATAGGCATATATGTTACAATCCGGAGGAACGAAATTAATAAATAGTGACGTATGGGACACCATAGACTTGTACCCTCAATGGATCCAAAAGTTCACACCAATCAACATCAACGTGGCAGAATAATATTGCACAGAAAATCATCCATGACCCGAACCACGTAAAGAAAAAACCACCAACTTAAAGCAAATGGAAATCTATTTTATGGCTGTGATGTACGGTCAAAAGTGCAATGCCTAATTGCCCAATAGCAGATTATCTGTATGCAACATGAATTACGTAGCATGATTCAAGAGGTCTGTGAGATTGATGATATGCACCAGTCAGTCTTGAAAACGAAGTGGGCGGTGATTGGCGGATTACAATCAAGGGGTTACGTCACAATTGCATTGACACGTTGGAGGAAATTGTGAATTCCAACGCTTAGCCAACGAATCCTGACAAACCTCTCTTGTTGAAACAGAATAGAAACTGAGTCGGTTCATTTCTCCCTCTCTTTCAATTCTGTTGTGGAAAAATGTAGAGAGAAGAGAAGGGATACAATTTGTCCGGTTTCTTTACAATTCCCACAGTTTCAGTGTCTTTCGATCATGTGCTCCTTTAGAAAGAAGAATACAACTTAAATCTAGCGTAATTTATTATCAAATTAATAACTATAATTGAAAATACAAAAGAAAAATAATTGAATTTTTTAATTCAAAAAAATATTCGATATTTGAAAACCTTTTTATAAGCTGGATAGTAAATAGACGTGGAATGACCTAAAATTCCAGGAGTTTCTGCATCATTAAAGGCCTCAAAAAAGATAAAGAAATCTAAAACCTCCATATAAAAAAAAGCTTTGATCATGACATAATAAGATTTTGGTGATGAATATTATTTGAGACCTTATATATCAGTGTAGATCTTGATTAATGTTGTAACAAAGATCTTAAATACAATATAAAAACTGACGACTATCTAATTTAACAAAAATCTCAACTATAATGAAAATCTTGAGATCTCCTTAATTAAAAAGTATTTTCAGCGTAGAGAAAAATTTTAAGTATAATGTAAAATCAAAGACCTCCCTCATCAATAAAGGTCTCAATTATGATACAATAAAGATCTCAAGTAAAACATAAAAAATCTATGGCCTCTCCCATTGACAAGGAGGGTCTTAAACATGATGTAAAATTTTAAAATCTCTTTATAACGGTTATTCTTTACGTTAAAAAGTTTAAAGCTCATAGGCTTTTTTGAAAGTAAAGGAGAATCTTTAGCCTAGTGGTTACATCCTATGAAAAAGGATCACAATTCTATGTTTCTAGAAAGAAGCTGTGAGTGCGGGAGATGTGATGACAGTTGAAGAAAATAGCAAATAAAAGATGAAAAGGAGAAGAGGAGCTAGTTACACATACTCCAATCTAAGTTACAGAATTCTGCCAAAATTTTCTCTTAAAACTATAATTAAAGAAAACCTTAACTTAAGTATTAGACGATTTTCACTGAAACACTACTTTACTCACCCTTAATTGTTTTCTTTGATTTATTTAGCAAGTGAAAAGAAGATTCTAGTACTTCAAATTTGAAAGAGAATTTCTTTGCATCAATATTTGGCACTGTTTGTGGGAAAAAGAATTAAAAGCTAAAAGCAATAGTCAATGCAAGAAAAGATGAGAATATTCATGACAATGACACGAACTTACACAACCAAAAGATGTGCAATAGAGAGAGAGAATTTAAAAGGTAATTCCCTCAAAGCAATGACCAGCAGCTGATTCACATATTAATTGTCATACCCAAGTATAGGTAGTCTTGTTATAGTATAGTCTAGTGAGTCCAAGTGTCGTAT
>JAWDEX010211746.1:0-10596 GCA_035221805.1 Trichilia hirta
ATAAACCCATGCATCATTAATTCAAATCTCAATTACAAAAAAATAAAAATAAAAATCTTAAAATATCATCATAATAATCAATATAATTAAAATCATCAATAAACAATCTTTATCAAAATAGAAATAGCCTTCTCCTAACTTCAATCTTAAATAACCTATTAAATTAGTATAAAATTCATGATATAATTCAATATTTAATTTAAAACATGAATACAATAATCAAGTTACTAAAATTTTAATATAATTTAATATTTAAATATTTATTAAATATTTAAAAATAAAATAAATTAGATAAATATAATCTACTCACTTTTTTTGAAAGATAAAGACTCCTTATAATTCTTCACTACTCATAAAGTCTTGACTTTCAGTTTTCAAGCCTAGTTACAACAACAATAATACTCTTATTCATGCTAAACTTCAAAAAAATTGAAAATTAAAATATTATAAATAAAGATTACTAAATTTCGAATAATAAATTATCACGACAAATTTAAAATGTCGCAATTGCCAACATTTTAGCTAAAATTAACATTTTCACTTCATACCCCATTTTCGTTTTTAAAGTCAGGTTTTCTCAAATTTTCAACTATTTAACACCAAATTCATTCATTCTAATATCCAACCAACATAATTACCTAAAATTTATCGAAATTGAATATTTTTTGAAAAACTTGCTATTATACAGTAACACGATTACTGTTTATCCAAGCTCATTTTTTTAAATTTGCATTTTTGATATTTTAATAGTAATTTATATAACTTTACTTCTTGGTTAACATAAATTTAAGTCAAATTGCAATAATTAGTGCCTAATTCAACTTGAGTGAATAGTAATCTCAAAATTCAAATTCTCAATTTCAAAAAATTAAAGAGTTATATAAAAAAAAATTACCAATTAATGATTGAGGATCTCAGAAAACTTCTATGACCTTTAATTTTTAAAAGCCCTAATTTTTTCTATAAATTCTAATTTGAAATCCTATTTTATTTTGTCTTAAAATGAAAAATTAATGCTTCCAGAGTGTAGCGAAGGTTAGATTACGTTGATTTTTGGTAAGAAAACAAAATTTGCATAAAAGAAAATGAAAGGGAAATGAAACTGGAAAAGAAAACAAAGAAGAAATGGAGAAGCGGGGGGAGGAGATCGTGCTCAGTAGAAAAATAATGGGGGTGATGAATAGTTGAGGGATTTTATAATGCCATGGAAAATTTTCTAATAGTCCCTGAAAAATTTAAATTTTAAAAATTTTTTTATTAATAATATCTTGGAGCATCACAATAAGTTTACTTTTACTTTAAAGATTAAACGGACCTCTTACTATTTACTAACTTTCATTTACCATTTTTCCTCGTAATATGTTTACACCAAAGATTAGATATGTTTCTCAATAGACCTCATTTCCCTTAAAATTGTCTACTTTTAAATATTTTAAGTTGTACGACTTATTTTATAAGTTATCTCAACCTCTCTATATATAATGAATATTAATTTATTTCTATTAGAAAAAATATTTTTTTGCACAAATTAAATTTCACTTTTAATAAGACAAATTATTTATTCATCAAATAGTAATTCTATTAAAATAAGAAAACTAATAATTATAATAAATAAAATAGAGATTTCGTAATAATTAGAATATAAATTCTTTTTTAAAAAAATGAGTCATATTCTAATACATCTCTCATATATTTTTAATTATCTCTTATTTTTTACGTTTAAAATTTCAATTTTATGTTTAAGATTGATCGCAGAATAGATTTACTTCAAGTTTATCTCTTATTCATGTCTTTTAGTCTACATTTCAGGTATACCTTAAGATATTTGATGTTTCATATCAAGTATTACATGTTCGAGGTTTTGAGTTTTCTGTATTTTGATCATCAAATTTAAAATCATGTTAAATTGTTTTTAACCCATCTCAAAATGAAAAGCTTTAATAAAAGATTTAACGACCAAATTTACCAAGAGAAATTGTTATATCTAAATCAACGTATAAAGATTTTATAAATAATTGAAAAAATTTATCTAAATGCGAAGATCCCATTAATGTCAGTAGAATTAAGCAAAAAGTTTGGATCCAAATGTCATGGTGGTGATTGGAAAGATATTTTGTTTTTTTAGTAAGAAAATATTTGTTTCCTTATCTATATCACACACACGGATATATCATATAAATAACCATGCAAATGCAATGTGTAAGAAATTCATCCTCATTTTTATCATAAATTATTGTTAAATTTAATAAGTTTTATAAATGAAAAAGCCTGTTTTATGGTCGTTGTAATATAAGAAGTATTAACACATATAATTGGAATTTAAGAACTTTATATGGAATTAAAATACAATTATGAAAGAAAAAAATCACAAATAAATTATTTTAATAATTTAATTAAAATATCTTAGAAAAACTAATTTTACAAAAAAAATTGGGGTGGCAATGGGAGCATTTACGTTTTTGTTTTGTAGTTTAAACCTTGAAATTAAATAAACATGGTGGCGAACATTGGGCCCATGAAGTTTAACAAAATGTAGCGGATTTAACTGCTAGTGGATTTGTATTTAAATGGCCCATTAGGAAGCAACCCAAAACCTGTACTGCGGAAATGAAGAGACAGGCAATTGGAATTGAAATCCGAAATATCGAGTTACTACCGTTGAATTGATTTCCAATTGGAATTTCAAAAAGAAGAATGAAAGACTATGAAAATTACCCAAGAATTTCACCAAATTGTGGGTCCATTAATCATGTGATTGATGGAATGATCCAGCTGTGGTAATTGTAATTGAGAAAAAAAAAGTTCAATTTTGAATGATATTTAAGGCCTAATTGGCCTTTGGCTTTGGTATTTGCCCATCATTCTCACTTTTTTATCAACTTTATAGAAAGGATAGGAAATTGCAAATTAACTTTCTCATAATTTCATGGACTTTATACCTTTCTTTTTCATATCATAATTGCCCAATGTCTGCTTAATCAAACCATGCCATACACGTGGCATAATCACAATTGTAATCATAGGGCCCCTCCTTTTACAATTACTCAATACAATTTTCTGTACTGTACCCAGAACATTATTATTATCATTCGTAGTAGTAGTAGTATATATAACTGGTCCACATTATAAATAGAATATATTATTTATAAAAAAAATAAATAAACGTTTTGTTTGATTAATTAGAGCCATACATAGGTTTGACTTCTCACTCTTAGCCTTTTTAAGCTGTGTTTCTAACGGAGACAAACAGAAGAGAATTCAATTATATATTCCATCCGGTGAGAGTGAAATACACGTAAAATTGTCAATGTAGGGCTCGTAATAAATTACATTTCTAATATTTATTTTTCTATTATTATATTTTTACGTAATTAATGACGTGTGTATAAATAATAAATAATATTAAAAAAATAAATATTAGATATATAAATTTTTTGCACTATAGCATAATAATATTGATTGTCTACTATTTATATAATTTATTTTTGATAATTACATTAATTGTGCAATTTTATTGACCAATAACGTGTTATATTAGTTTATATTCCAAATAATATATATATAATTGTATTTATTTTAAAAATACATATACAGATCCCAATTTGTTGTTAATTTACGTTTTTTCTTTTTATTTTAATTACAGTAATATTTTTTTAATTATAATGTTTCGAGTGTTAAATATATCATATTATTTTTATTTTTGCATGACTTCTTCCTGATTATTTTTAAAAATAGTTAATTTGAAAAGTATATTTGACCAAACTTTTGGGTATATACATCCTTCACCTATTTCATATTATCCGAAGAACATCCTATAAAATAAAGTATGTCTATACATAAATCCATTATTTTTTTAATTTATTTAACATATAATATTTACAAACTTTATTAAATTGTATTTATTCATATGAACATGTTAGTTTATTGAGATTCCTTTTCCTTTCTATTTAGAGATATTTTTATTTGATTAATCTTTAAGGATAGTAAGATATAGATATAGATATTTAAAGTAGTTAGATAAAATTATTTAATTTTTTTATTACTTTTTCTTTATAGTCAAGTACAAAAATTTAAATAGACTTAAGTTAAGAGAATGTTTGAAATTATTAATGGTTGGTTTGGTTGGTACGAAATGAAAGTAAATTTGCATTAAACGTTTTAGAATATATTTAAAGAAAAAAAAAAAAAAGAAGTAAAAACGCAATAATTTCAAGAATGTTTAATAAGTGTATACAAACTTTATTATATTAATTATATTCATTCAAATAAAAAATAAAAGAAAATTTGTGAAAGTAGTGATTGGACAATATAAATTACATCAAAATATTTACTAAAATTTATTTAAATAAAATCTTTTAAGATTCGTTGTAGCATAACTCATAGATAAATGCTCATCAAAATCATTTTTAACTCTCAAATAAGAAGAAAATGGATCTATGTTTACTTATTGGAGCTTAAACCCATCTCATGAAAAGAATGAAGGGGGTAAGTTAGCGAATAATTTTGAATTATGTATATAAATTTGATTATATCATATTATATTAAATTTTGGTTAAATTTATATTAATTACACAATTACCAGTTAATTTAATTGATAAAATGTTTTAAATTAATACAAGAGATTTATGATTCAAGTTTACACTATGTAGGAGAGAGTTTTTTTTATAGTAATTATAAAGAAAATTATATTTTTTATATTTTTATTAAAGGCATAACTACATTATATAAAGATTTTAAATATACAGCACCTTGCGAGAAGAAATGTGTATTTTTCGATTGCAATTGATTAAACAAATGTAGAATAGGGAGGAAATACCAATGAGGAGCATTAATTATTATTGAAAGGAAAGTGTGATATATAATATATAATTTATAATATATAATATAATAAGATCCAAGGTGGGAAGTAAAGATTATCAATAGATAAAAGAGCAGTAACATTAAAAAATAATTGTTGTTAGATTTTTCAAAAATTATCTTTAAAAATAAAAATAAATTATATTTTTCAGCAAAAATAAATTAAAAAATTAAACTATGACATTGGTATGAGAGAAGTTAATGTTAGACCTTTTACCTTCACTACAAAATATTAGACTAATTTAATTATTTTTTGAAAATTAAATATAATTTATTAAAATAATATTAAAAATATAAATTTTTTACACAAATTATTCTATTTAAATTGATGTAATATAATAATATTAATTAATATAAATATAAAATTAATATAATTACTAAAAATAAATAACGTTAATTATATACGAACTATTATTATAATATTACACTAATTTGTACACAATAAATTATATAAAAAATTTATTTCTCTATTCTTCTTCTTTTTTGCATTGTTTACTTGTTTTTAAAAACAATATAAACTATCTTTATTTTAAAAACTTGTCTTAATAAATGCTACAAAATTCCATTTGTATTCTTAAAAATATTATTTTAATACATTTTAAAATATCATTTTAAAAATGTTACCAAATATAAATAAATTTTATAATCACTCTCTCCAATCACTCCATTGTGGAAAAACTATCCCCCATCCCATTACCATGCTGTTGTTGTTACTATCAATCCATTCATTCGAAGTTGGCATCTCATTTTCTATGTATAGGAAAATCACGCACCATGTGCGGATCAACTAACGTTGTAGCCAGGAGATGTATTTAAGAATAAGTAAATTGGAAAAATAATTGATTCCATGTAAACCAAACTAAAAGGAGTGATGAATGAATGAAATAAAGGCACGACTATCCTTTAAAATGACAAAGAAACAAGGACTGCTCAACAAACCCACTTGATACGAATTCCTTTCAATGACTAGGTTCTATTCTATCGATCTTAGTGTCACAGCCATATATAGCAATCTTCTTTTGCATGTTCATATACTAATTAACTATAGTACTTGACACTTTCATTACACTCTTCATTTATATACTCATATACCAATTACGATAATTTTTTCTATTTAGTCAAAGCAATTAGTAATCATATCCTTTGTTTAAAGGGTATGAGCTTGAATATTCCTCCTTGTATAGAAATTTTCTCTTTTTATAAATAATTTGGATAAACTACTAAATTCTTATTATTATTAGAAGTAGACCACTTCCCAATTGTAATGTTGATCTCCAAGCAGTATAGAATAAAAGTATGTTCCTTTGTATAGAAATTTTGATTGATTGATGCAATCTTCCTTTGTATAGAACAATTTTTCTATTTAGTTGAAGTGATTGGTATTCATATTCTCTATCTGAAAGGCATAAATTTAAGTCCTTTTTTTTTTTTTAAATTTTTTCTCAGCTTCTATAAATAATATGAGTAAACTATTAAACTCTTCAGGTTATTAGAAATAGACCGTGTCCTAAATATAGATATAGATCTCCTAACAACTCTTAATAATACGTATATACAACTTTGTTAAATGTAAATAGTAAAAATAAATTAGTCTTATTATTATAAATAATTCTGTTGCAAATTTATTAGACTTTACGACAAATTTATGATATTACATGCATATATTTTAGATGAAAAGGTAAATATCATATATAATATTATTACATTATATTATTGTGACATTTTGAAAAAAAGAAAAAAAAAAAAAAAAAAAGGAAAGATAAAACATTAATTTCATCACACATTTATTCTAAACTTATGCTATGCATTAAAGTTTTGAAATGATAAGCTAAGCTAAGAACATACTTTTGTTTGTTAGAATTGAATCCATTTTCCGACCGTTTTTAAGTGTTCTAACTGGTCCGTAAACTATAGTCGATGAAAGGGACGTCCAAATGAAAGAAATTAATTTATTAAAAAACAACAACAACAACAACTAATCCGAATAGGTTTATTGCTCTAACTTCTATGCTTGCCCTTTTTCAGAAATTTCTAATTTGAACACACAAATGAATAGGAACACCAATTAACTATAAAAATTCCTTAAGCCCGCTCATTCAATTCAAGTTCGAATTAAGAATATAATTTATGTACACTTTGTGTCAAGTAAAATAATTTTGAAAATTTAAATCCAATTCGAAGTTATTCTTAAAAATGTCTTTATTATAATTCTGTAGAAAGCTAGTCTAGTCAACGGATGCATGCATATAATGACTTATGTGTATATATATTAGTGTCATTAGTGTTACAAGGTGGAAGACGTTGACTAATTACAAATTAAAATGGACTAATAATAACCTTCATTTGCTATTTTAAGAGCCTTCAATTTTACCTGTTACGTTTCTAATCTCACCAAGATTCAATAAACTAAGATTAAGAATAAATCAAGAAAGAAAAAAAAAAATGAAATAAACAGCAATTGCAGGAAAGAAAAAAAATGTAGAAGTAAAACAATAACACTGAAGACTATTTACATGGTTCGATTCATATAGAATTTACATCTATGAATAGACTCATAAAATCTAGGCTTTTCATTAAAGATTAAAAAATATTATTCAGGAAAAAACTATAAGAAAAACTCTCTTAGAAAAGATCATAAATTCCCTTTTAAATATTTCTGTCCATCAGCCTTTTTCTTCTTGTTACTCCGAAAAGAATATCCCACGTTGCTATTTTACCTAAATCCAAGGAAAAAGACCAAACAACTATTAATAAATTAGTTATAAACAAAAATAGAACATGGACATTTTAGTCAATTCATTTGTTAACAGAAAAATAACAAATTTTTGAAAACTTTCTTGTTTTACCTAGGCTCCTGTATTTTGTTTCTTCTTCATTCCATTTTTGTACGCGTGATTATTTATCACCATCCAACAAATCTTCACCTTAATCAATAATTTTTAACAATCAATGATTCGAAAAGAACGTGAATATAAAGATGATAGTGTATTCTCGTAATTTTTGTGTCATGAAAAGTGATAAAAAATTATAAAATTTTAAAAAAAGTAACTTAAAGACGGTGACTTAAATAAAATAAACTAGTTCAAGGTGGGTGGTAAAACGTGATTGTTATAGAAAAAAAAATATATTTATTTTTTACTTAACTTTAGATAGAACATTGATAGGTATGCACACTTAATAAATATATGAATTTGGTAGGAATATAAATTTTTAATAATACCGTAATATTCAAATATAAAAAATTTTTATTTGAAGAAAATAAAATAGAATAAGGTCCAAGCTTAATATAAAAGGACTCATATTTAAGAAAAGATTGTTGAGTTTAAATAAACGTGTGTGAAGTGAAAATATTTCATATTAAAAAAAAAAAAGTAAATAAGTAATATATAAATAAAATAAACCTATACACTTAATCCTTTAAAATTTTGAGTTAAAAATAATGTTTAAATTTATGAATATATTTAATTTGACTTTTGTGTATGCTTTTGTTATAATCTTTTTTTAGTTTTCACTATTTAATTGCATTTTTATAAGTTTGATTTTAGTTGAGAATTATAGTAGAAAGTTGAAGAGTTACAATGCTAAGAATTTAGAAAAAATTTTAAAAAATTGTTAATAATTTACAATACAACATAATAAATTATAAATATAAATTTTTATGTAAATTTATTTAGTAATTAATTTGGTGTAGTTATTATTATTATTGTTAACTTAGCTAAAAAAATTTTCACTCCATTAAATATAGGACTCTATCACATCAACGTATGAATGGGTTTATACATTGAGCACTACTTTGATTTATACTCGTTAGTTTTTAACATAATAAAAAAAACCTTAGATTTGATATATAGTAAACCATCTTTATTTTTATTTAATTAAATTTTATCATAAATATATTTAATTTAAAATTAACTAATAATAAAAATACTTGTAATACTGAGGAAAAAAAATGTTTAACGTGCATATCATACTTTAATTAAATAAATGCTACCTAAAACTTTATCAACATGACCAATTCAATCAATTTACTAAATACTGTTTATAATTGAATACCACTTACTTTCTCATTAACCAAACACTACCGTTGTTAAACCTTCAAATAGTTTTTCCTCTCCATTTAATTCCAATAAAAATTCTTGAATGTCAAGTTCAACACTCACGAAACTACTGAACTTAGTTATTTATTTTATTGGATTGGAATGAATTCATTACCAACTACGATAGTATGTATGTACATAAATACAAATGTTGAAAGTACTAATTTGAATTATTATAAGCACAATGATTTATCCATGACGTTATGGTGGACCATTTGTTCTATCGTTATTTACAATAAGCAAATTATATTTCAGGATACTTGATTTTTATGATCTTAATAAAATAAATTAATGGGTAAAGAAACAGATACACCTATAAAATTTAGTTAAATTATTACAATTATGATATAAAAATATAAATATAAATATAAATTAATAATTTTTTTAACTAATTAAATTTATATGACTATTTTAAAATTAAATTAAATAAATTGACCGATCGAGTTTTAACAGTTGTTGATTATTTAATAAGTTATTCTTTTATTATAATCTTCATAATCCGAGTGGGTCCCAAACAACAAATTAAAGTAATAAAATTGACTGCTGTAAAATGGACCGGAAAATGTGGAAAAGAGTCCAAACTTTACCAATTGTGCGTGAGTGTGTCTGTCTTTTTCCACCTCTCCTCGGCCTAGGCGATTGCGAACTTACTGACTCTTCAGAGACCCTTTTCTTGTTTTTCTTCTTTTTTTCCTTAAGCATAATAAATAAATTAAAAAGAAATAACAGATGAAACTCAATTGAGTTATGTATTAATTGTTCATTTGTTTGATTTGAAAATGTACAATTGGCGAACTTTTTCAAGGCAATTCTTCAGGCTGTCTTTTGGTCAACAATCACTCGCCACATGCCAGACCCAGAAGCTGAAGCAGAAGCAGAAGCAGAAGAAACAGCAGTGGCTGAAAGAAAAGACTGAGAACAAAACAAGTAGTCATTAGAATTCATTAAATTCCTAGGTTGCCCTTTTATGTCCACGTTCTGGAAAAACCCACATGAAGAACAAGTCACAAATAGAAACTCAAAAATTTAGTAGATTGGAGAAGAGAGAGAAACTATTTCAAAATGCAACAGAAAACTTCCCTTTTTTTCTTATTAAAATAATATGGACAACAAAAGAGGCAAATTAAAAATGATTTTAAAATAAAAAAGGGAAGCTACAGACAAGAGAAAACTCTTCACAAAAACAAAGACCCCCACCACGGAAAGGAGAAAAAAGAGCAACAGGCGGAAACATGAAAGGGATACCAAAACTAGAACGAACTTTCGATGCACGTGGCTATCACGCTCCAATCAATGGCTAAGGACAACCAATGCCATGTTGAGGTTTTCGTAAGTGGCACTGTGGTGTTTGCATACTGTAGCAGTTCTCATCAACAGTAAATGCTCATGTTTCCCACGCGCAAGAAACAGGTGCGTGCTCAAACTACTTAGGACTCAAACAAACACGGACTCTCTCTCTCTCTCTCTTCTCACTCAATTTTTTTTTTTTTTTTTTCTCTTTGAAATTTCTCTCAAAACAGCCAAAGAGACCCATCATCAGGGAGACCAAAACTACACCCCACCCACCCAAAAAAAAAGAAACTTACCTCTTAGATCAGGGGACGTCGCCGGAAAATAGAATTCCGGCCACATGAAATACATA
>JAWDEX010211767.1:0-10594 GCA_035221805.1 Trichilia hirta
ATAATAACCTCGAATCATATGACACGATTGATTCTAGGGCGTATCTGTAACACTTATGACTTACAATAAGGCGATAAATAGTATTGACTCAGAGAAGTGGCTAGAAGCTATAAAATCTGAGATGGACTCCATGTACTCAAATCAAGTATAGGCTTTGGTTGAACCACCTGAACGTATTGTACCTATTAGGCATAAATGAGTTTTTAAAAGAAAGATCAGAGCTACTAGAGAACTAGAGACTTATAAAACAAGGCTAGTGGCAAAAGGTTTTTATCAAAGATAAGGAATTAACTTTGATAAAACTTTTTTACCAGTAGCCATGCTTAAATCCATTTAGATTTTACTTGCTATAGCTGTATACTATAATTATGAGATATGGCAGATGGATGTTAAAATCATTTTTCTTAATAATTATTTAGAAGAGGATGTATATATGACACAGCTTAAGGGTTTTATATTTGCTGAAAATGCCAACAAATTATGCAAGCTACAAAAGTCTATTTATGGACTTAAGAAAGCTTCTCGATCATAGATCATCCATTTTGATGAGATAATCAAAGAGTTTGATTTCATTAAAAATTTTGCTGATCTATGTGTTTACAAAAGAGTTAGTGGGAGCAAAGTGACATTCCTAGATTTGTATGTAGATGACATACTACTTATTAAGAATGATGTAAAAATGTTACAATATTTAGCTATTATCTAATTTCTCTATAAAAGACTTGGAAAAAGCCTCCTATATATTAGGCATAAAGATCTATCGTAATAGATCTAATAAAATGATAGGATTATCCCAATCTATGTATACAGATAAAATACTAAAGGGATTTAACATAAAAAACTCTAAGAGAGGATACATCTCAGTGTGTCATAGAGTTACTCTCTCTAAGGAAATGTCTCCTAAAACATAATAAGAGAGAGAATACATGAGTAGGATATCATATGCTTTAGTAATTAGTTTTATCATGTATGCTATGCTATATAGTAGGGCAAATGTAGCTTATACTCTAAGTATTACGAGAAGATATTAGACTAATCTAGGTGAGGATCACTAAAGAGTTGTAAAAATAATTCTAAAGTACTTAAGAATAAATAAAGATTCATTTTTAGTATATGGTAGACATGACTTGATACTTAAGGGTTACACTAACTCAAGTTTTCAGTCAGATAAAGATGATAGTAAATCTACTTTAGGATACGTGTTCATATTAAATGATAGAGCAGTAAGTTGGAAGAGTTTCAAATAGAAAGTTACTATGGATTCTATCACTAAAGCAGAATATGTAGCAGATTCAGAAGCTGTAGAGGAGGGTGTTTGGATGAAAAGGTTCATTATTAAACTTGGTGTGGTTCCTACTATTATAAATCTAATTCTATTATATTGTGATAACAATAGGACTATAGCACAGGCTAAGGGAACAAAGTCTCATCAAAAATTCAAACACATATTGCGAAGATTCTATATTATTCAGGAGATTATAGCTCGAGGAGATATCTACATTGAGCGAGTACCCTTTCATCAAAACATAGTAAATTCATTCACCAAAGCCTTGTCTCAGAAAATGCACAAAGAACATTTTAGAAAAATGGTTCTTTGTTATAGGGTTGATTGGTTTTGAGTGAAAGTGGGAAATTAAAAGAGTTGTATGCCCCAAAAGCCAATCACAATGTGATTAGTGATTGTAAATTTTGTAAAAACTCTTATAAATCTTATAATTTAATAAAATAAGTATTTTCTATTATATGTATTGTCTTTTATCATTTGCATATGTATGTTTGATTTATATATAATGATAAAGCCCATGAAATGTATGAACACATATTATTACGATGAGTTCACTATTAAACTTGCAAAATTGAGTCACCAATAAGAAGTAATGAAAGTTAGTTCAAGAGATTGAACCAGTGCTTTGACCAATGCCATTTGAGACAGTATAACAATTGCACAAAATAAGAGTAAAGGTGGCAAACTACCCAATGTAGCCCGTGAAAGTAGGTTTTTTATAGATTCATGTGCTCAATCTACTTAGGTAGACCCGCTAAATAAAAAGAAGGCCTGGCATACCCCATAAGGCATATAGGTCATGCTTTGCCGGGCCAACCCACAGGTTACGCCCACAGGCTAGCCTCATTAGTGAGTCGACGGGTTTCAAATTTATTAGTTAATAATAAAAATTTTATTTTTAAAGATTATAAGTAAATAATTAATTTAAATTATCTAAAATTTATGAAAAATAATGAATAATTTATTAGATTTAAAATAATAATGCACAAAATAATATAAGTTAAAATAATAATATATTTAATAAATTAAATTAAAATTTTAAAATTTAAATGATAATTAATAACAATATATTTATAACTTATAAGTTATAGTTATCAACAATTAAATTTTAATTATTGATAAATAAATAAATAAATTCTAATAACTAATTATATTTTGATTATAAACTATATTTTATAAACATAATTTAAGTACTTAATTTAGTAATATTATATAGATAGTCATATTAATTATTGATTTATATTAGTTAAATGTAATAGATAGTTATTTATCGCATTTAATAAAAATTAATTTAATTTAAATTTATATTTTGTTGTATATTATAATATACATTAGTTTTGACTCATTATTATTAGGAATTGAATTTGTTGATATTCATTAAAAGTTTAAGAGGAATATAATTTATATTCTTACAATCAACAACAAAAAAAATAAATTTCTTATTTAAAAAATGAAAACATAAAAATACAATAAATAATTAAATTTCTTATAATACAATATAATATAATATAACAAGATTGTGTGTGTACGTGTATTATAAAGCCCGTGATCGAATCCCATGTCCATAACAGGCACGTCCCAAACTTGGGCCACCCCATTACTTGGATCAAGATGTGCCCTTGTTAGTATTTACATGTCAGACCAAGTTAGATCAATACTGTTTACATACCGGGCTTGGGCCGCCTGGCTCATTTACCACCTCTAAGGGAGAGAAAAGAAAGTAGTAGTAGTTATTGAATCAAACGAATTTGATTTATAGGAAATATTGCACCAAATTTTTTCCTTTTTTTTATTTTTGCATACAATGAGAAATCATATGTATTTATTTTTGTAATTTTTAAAAAATAAGAAGTAATTGGCGGGTAATATTATTTTTAAAACTTGATTCATTAATTTAATATTCAAATTTAAATAAAAACAAAAGTAATATGATTAATTAGAAGGTAAGTAGTACTGTGATTATAACACAAAATAAACAATATTAAAATTAACAAATATTTTTAACCAATTGGAATTTACTTATATAATTTTTAAAATAATAAAATTATTTTGTATATTCAACCAAATTTTAATATCTTTCACTTAAAACTGAGAATGTAAAATATTGGAAGCTGCAAACTCTTAGTAAATAATTCAGATAAGTTGAACTTAAAGCAATGACACACTAATAACAAGTTTGGTTTCAACCCTATGCAAGTATATTAATAATAAAGATAAAATACAGGAAGAAACAATATCTAGGCAGTGGCTGTCTTTTTATTCAATTAATCTTCACGCGGTCCAAGCAAGATTTATCATTGAGCTGATTGCTCTGTTGAAGTTCCAAATAATCCTTATATTTCATCCCAACATATGCTGCCGTTGGATTCTCACTCTCCATCAACTCTTTCGCTGGGGCAACCACTGTATCTAGCGAAGGTCCATTCGCAATAGCTAAAGAGATCCTTGTAGACTTGTTGTTCACTATAGCTCTATGTACATTACTTTTGTACTTCCCATTACTCAGAATCTGCAACCAAAGTAACCAAAACTACTTATATTATCTTTTTAGGTTTAGTTTTGATAATGTTAAAAGTTATCATCCCAGTAAATGTTTATCCATGGTAACTTAAGCTAACATGTAATATATAATGAGGTTTTGGCATGTCTTTGAGGATTAATGACGCCTATTTTGCTAAAGTGTATGCAGTCGTTTTAGCTACTGAGATAGGCATTAAGGTTTAGCTCAATTTACGTCAGTCCAAATTGTTAGCCATGAATTTTTTTAGATTTAGTTGCACCTTTAGAGAGGATAATGGAACGGTTGGTTAGTTAGCAAATTTTGATTTGGATTGTAACTTCTTTACTTGGTGGGATCTCGCTTCCGGAAGTTGGAAAATGGTTGGCTAATGATGCGAATGGTTTCCACAAATGGCACCTGTTGATTGGTTTATTTACCTTTTCTTTTATATCTCTCTTTCTTTAAAATTTAAGTTCTCATTTCCGAGTCCAATTATGTAGAAAAGCCAACGTAAATAATGTAAGTCAGAATTTATTTACCAATTTTCTTAGGTGAATTCCAATAATTAAATAAGCGAATTCAATAATTCCGCGATGAAGGTATATATGTATTGTGTACCTCGATGTGATCCCCGGTGTTCACCAAAAATGAGTTTGGAATGGCATTGACGTTGACCCATTTCCCATTGTGTAGCACCTGAAGACCACCAATTCCATTTTGAGTTAGAAGAGTCAATAATCCATGATCTGAATGAGGGGGCATTCCCATTGCTAGTTCAGGCTGGGGACATGGTGGATATAGGTTAGCTATTAGGATTTGAAGACCCGTGTCCAGATTTAGGGCGTCATCCATGTAGCTCGATTCCAATCCCAAGCTTTCTGATATTCCTCTAATCAATTCCCTGGCTACTTCTCGGGTTTGTCTGCAATATTTGGAGGAAATCTCGCTGCAGCAACCAAATGCTCGTTAGACGAAGCGTTGATAATTTAAATTTATAATAAGGACGTCTTAGTTTGATTATTTTAAGAATAGCAACATTTCAATATAATAAAAGATATATTAAAATGAAATATTGCAGTCCTACACTTAGATTATCATATTGAACAATAAAAATTTGACAAATTAGTAGACAACCATCAAAATTTTATAACTCAATATAATATTTGTTACAATTTAGAGTTATATTACTATATTTTAATACGTGTTATATAACATGTATTTAATGTTACTAATTTTTTTATTTATTGTAAATTTAGGAACACAAATGTCATTGCACATATTTAATAAGGGATTAATGGACAGTCATCAAAATTTTATAGCCCATTGTTATACTCATAATAGTTTAAGATTGCAATATCATATTTTAAAACATTATGTATATCACATTGAGATACCACTAATCTTAAATTAATTAATTAAAGTACCCCTTAAAAAGACTAGCACTTGATAATTTTTTATTTCACAAAAGAAAAATAATGTTAAAAATATAAATAATACAAAAGTTCATATGTGACAATAATATAACCCATAGAATTTGGTATTAATCTAAGTTTTTGAGTGATTAAGTTTAAATCAGAACATAATTATTCTTTATGAGAGTAGTTTGTGTCAAACCTTTTTTATGGTTTATTTAATTAAATTAAATTTAGGCAAGAGTGAGCACAATCCAAATATATTTTTAATCTCAACATGCTACGAATTCAAAAAAGGAATAGGCATTAATAAAAATGACTGATGTAAACTATTGCAAACTATCCGACCAAGCAATCAGTGACCTTGTCAACATGTACTATTCACAGCTGCTTTCAATCAAGTTGCGTGTGTAAAGATGGATGCATTATTTAAGTGGGATTGTTATGAGGGAAAGAGTTCTAGTGTAAGCCAAATCAAAGAATTTGACATTTGTAACCATCGTAAGGATAAGGTGGAAATGGAAATTCCAAACACGTCAATATCCGACAACTAAGTTAAAGCAAAATATCAAGTGCTGTCCAAAACTTGCATTTTATCTCAGAGAAATTAATACAACAATACTAATTAGGTTTTCATGGTAATAACATGGAATCAAAGAAGTAAAATATTAATTAATTAATACCTGAAATGAGTAGGCTTGTTAGGTGAATGAAAATGTGGATGAACAAAAACCTTGAGAAAATCCCTCCAAAAGAAAACCTTCTCAACTGCAGCATTGAAACTTGTACCACATCTTATTGGATCCAACACATGTTTACCCGAAAACTCTCCCTTCTCCTCCTCTGTTAGAGTGAAAAAACTCTTACATGCATCCATCATCTCCTCCAACAACCTCTCTTCGACTCCATGATTGATCACCTAAAAACCCAACAAAATTTATTCGTCTTACGGAAAATTTAAGAAGAATATATGAAATATTAAATTTCTCAGGTGCGGACGCCAGTATGCTTTTTAAATCAAGATTTGAAGGTTTCCTTTAAAAATTTAAAAATTTATGGACATCCGTAGGTATGGACTATATACAATAAAAAATTTGAGTATTTATGTCATTACAGCTAGTACTGCTAAACGAATAAAGAAGTAACTACAAATAATAAATATATGCCACTAATAGTACCATGAAGAAGCCCCAGTCCTTGCAGGCTTTTCCTAGGTCCTGGATGACTTTGGATCGTTGATCTGGATTGGAAGAGTTAAGCAAAGAGAAATCAATGGTCGGGATGGAGTCCTCTGGTTGTGGGTTTGAAGCAGCTTCATGATCATTTGGATTTTGGGTGAAAGTATAACAAGAAGGAATAGAAGTTAGGCGAGTAGATTCAGTCAGTGATTTGATGCATACCATTTTAGGTGGTGTGACAGTCGCAGCCATGGAGAGAAAAGGAAGTAGTAGCACTAGCAGGGGACTGATTTTATAGAAAATGAGATGAATTAGATTTTATAGAAAGCTGGAGACATGTTTGTTTAGAAATTATGTCCATGGACTTTATTTACGAATAATACTAAAAAATTCAAATTTTTTATACATATAATTTTATGATAATTTTTTTTTTAATAAATTTATAATATAATAATTGATTTGTCACAACTTTTTTATTCTTGAAAAACTATAAAATATGTATTACTAATGTATTTTTGTTATTATAATATTGTATAATTGAGTTTGTATACATTCCCTATACTTAATACTCTCATTTTATTTCAGTATTCGCATCAACTTATTTTAAATTTAGAACTAAAATTGGCTCGATACCCTATCAAATTATTATTTAATTGAAAAAATATAAATTAACAGATAATAAATAAAATAATACTATTAAGTTCTGGTACAATGAACTTGCCATAACAAGTAGTCCGATCTAATGCACTGCATGTTGACAATAATGAATAATAACATCTTTTGTCTCAAATCTTAAGCTGGATTTTTCATTTTCTTTTACTTTTGTTGAAATTTCAGAAGTTTTAAAACATAGTTTTGTTGACTAATACTATGTAATCTTTACATGGGTGCTGATAGTAGTTTTTTGTATAGCAATCGGTTAAAAAAAATTAGTGCTTGCTGTTTCCGCTTCAATTGTTGTGATTTTGTTCAATAAAAGCTTTCCTGTTAAGTAATTTTCATTAAAGATAGTATGAAATGAAAACATTGGTGTCTGAAATTCAATAAGCTTTGTATTCTGTGTTGCTTTGATCCAATTGCATGAGAAAATTCTACAGTGTATAGACAATACAAGTGGTAAGTGGAGAAGAATCAATCTACTCTAACTACACCTGTTGCATCTTTGCAGTCTTTGAATTGTCAACTTCAAATGCAGATTGTTTTCCTTATAATAGCAGCCATTAGAGTTGACTCTTAGAGCCTTCCATGATTGTAATACTTAAATTATTAAGCAAAGGGAATACTTGATGATTAAGTAAGGGGTATGTGTGATATTTAATTTATAAATGTGATATGTAATATATTAAGTTGATAAGGATTTAGGAAAAGATGAATGATTAAGAGAAATATGGCTAAATATTATCCAAGTGAGAAAGAGCATTAAGAGAGGAATGGTTGGTTTAGTCATATCCTTTTAGGTTGGTTACTTGGTTGAGAAAAATAAAATTAGTTGGAGTGATTTGAGAAATAGAAATTAAGATTCTAATTCATTAATGCAATAACTCTCATATAATAGTAATTAATTTGAAAAATAACTAATAAATTTCTAAATTTGATAAACATTAAATATATTATTTTTTTTGAAGTACTTTAAAGTAATAATTAGCATTTCAATTTACCTTTTACATTAGTTGATATCTAATTTTGAGATTTTAACAAATATTCTTTTGTGACTAATTATAAGATCATAAAAATTATAACACTAACCAACTAAACTTCGGTGAGTACTTTTAAAATATTTAGTCTAATCAGTTCAAATAACTAAACTCCAATTATTTACTATTTTTTTATTTATTTTTATTTTATTTTATTTTTTTGTAAATTTCAATTATATATAATTTAACAATGTTTTGTCAAATCGTATTATTCTAAGTTTCCATTTTTTTCCCTTTTGTAGAGATTTTGGTGCGATAGTTTTGACTTGATGATAAGTTATGTAGATTCTTTAATTGTTAATTTATTTAATTTGGTGATATATTTTTATTATTTTTTCAATTTTATTTTTAATTATATGTTGTCAAAAGTGGAAATGTGTCATAGTAAACCATTGATGATTTCAACCCTCTTGCTGTTTTTATTTATTTCCATTATTTTTACATTTTTATTATTTAATAGAATTCTGTTAAAGGCACTCTCAAAATAATATATAGATAGATAGAGAGAGAGAGAGAGAGAGAGAGAGAGAGAGAGAGAGAGAGAGATTTTTAGTGAGTTATTATTTCTTATATTGCTTGAGATTCAACAATATTTCTCTTAAATGATCAGAATATAAAAATAATCATTTAAGTCTCCATCCTTTTAAAAATATCTTTGGCAGTAATTTTTATATTTTTATATATAATGATAAAATTTTATACAATTATTTATTTTTTAATATTAAAATTTATGTTTAATTACTATTATAAAATAAATTAATTAAATATTTAATAATGTTATTTTAATTTTTAATAATATTTTATTATTAAATTATATTTAGTTATAAGGCAGCAATAATGATTAAGCAAAAATGAGAATCGTTATTATTTTTGGGTTATATTGGTAAGATGGTGTTGTAATTTTTTTTTCAATTATTTAATCTTAATTATTATATATTTATTATTTATTAAATCGTTAATTATTGATGTTAACTATTCAATTATTGATGTTAATTATTAAATTGTTATTATTTAATTAATTTTTATTTCATAATAGTAACAAAATATATATTTCAATTATTGTGTCACACCCAAAATCTCTAATGTGTGACCGATAAGAAATGAGAATAACTCATCTTCTAAGCCTCTAACTAAGTAAAGACTGAAGACCTGACGTTAACAATTTGTGATATACGGATTATATGCATGCACAAGGGACTTAGACCCACTCAATTTACACAACAATGCATTTTACCAAATTCAATCAATATATACTGAATGATGGTTTCTGTATCCAAAACGTGTATATACATACTCATTAACATATACCCACGTGTTTAGACATCAACTAGAACTCAAATACGTACACAGGGGCTATTGCGCGCAAAACATGTCAATGATGCATGAATAGACCCACTTTTCTATTGACTACACAGAGATATCAGGCTTCACTTGGTTGCTTTTTGGAAACTTAACGAGTGTCCCAAATGACTTTAATAACCTGCAAAACTATGAGGACATAAGTTTTGAGAGAAACTTAGTGAATGGCAAAAGTAAATAATATATATATGAAGAGAAGAAATCAAGAATTCAGCAATATATATGGAAATTAGAAATCAGAAAATCAAACTCAATTGTTGATGATGCAACAATAAAAATTTTGATCAAATGGCTAAAATCATAATATCAAGTTTAGAACATATTTAAAACCTTTATCTAAGTATCCAAACAGTTATATATAATGCTTAAATTTTATTCGTAAAATCGATAATCAATTTTTTGAAAATCAAATATATTAAATACTTTTATTTATATGGATATATACACAAATGTGATAGCCAATTATTGAAAGTCGAAAGTCAGAAATCAGATATCAGAAAACAAATATATCAGAAACTCATGCTACATGTATAGTGATGTCAGATATCATGCATCAGAGATCAAAGTTTAGTTTTCATAAAATCAAATATATCAGAAATACATGCAACAATATACAAATATCAGGGATTAAATATCATATCCCCCTTTGCCTCCTATTTCTTACTCGTATCGATAGATGCACATACACAGATATTAGAACATGCCTTTTTTAGAGCACGTATACTTCCCTCATTATGACTCCTAATTATGGATAAGAAAAAATAGAAATATAGGCCAAATCATAAAAATCAAAAATTCAAAAAATATGAATTAAAGCATAAAAAAAACTCAACAAATCATAATCCATCAATTTATATATATAAATTGTCATCAAATCTTATCGTAAAACCATGCTATTATACATAAACATGTCAAACAAACAAAAAAATCATCAAAAACAAGTGAGACTTGTTCCTAATCTTCATCTCAATCAAATTACCATCGCCTCCCAATATAACTAAAGCATATAAAAATATTTTTATCACTCTAAAGTATAAGGAAAATAAGTTTTAAATATTTAATTTTATAAAAAAGAAAAAGTGAAGCAAAAATAATTCTACTCACTATACTTGCTAAAAAGTGTTTGTACTAATTTGGTCAATGTAAACTAAGTGGCTGGGCTCTTA
>JAWDEX010211778.1:0-10593 GCA_035221805.1 Trichilia hirta
CATTTTTTAGAAAATTAAGACGGTAGAATATTTTTAATATTCTTTCTTCTCTTGGTAAAAATTATAAATAAGGGTAAATTTTAAAAATTAAGATTCAAGATCAATTTTTTGATAACTATTTTTACGAAAGTTATAGGATGCCTAATACCTTTCATACACTTAATTAATTTTCCGAACTTGAAATCTAATATTTTTTTAAGTGTTCTATCCCACCATTATTTGAATAGATGGTGACTCTATTTTTACAGTTAAAATTTGGACGACGTCAACAACATATCAAGCTGTCAAAAAAGTATAGGCCATGATAAATTGATGATAGGACTCCTTATAGCATCAAAGTGAAAAGCTTTTTTTTTTTAGTAAAATAGTTAAAATTATTGGACTTAAAAATCTAAAATTTTAATGGTTTAAAATTAACAAATTGCAAATTAATAAAAATATTTTAAATATAGTGAACAATATATATAAGTATTAATAATTTTTTTAAAAAATATTAGTAGATCCTTGTCACTCGCTTGAGTGTCGAGACATACTAATTGGAAAAGATAAATATTGAAAAGGGCTTTTAATCTAAGTATAGTTAGGTGTGAATAGTAAATAGGGTCTTATTTCACTGTATAAGCTAATTGGGGACTAGAGTTATCCTCTTAATAGATTTAAGATAGGGCAAAATCAACATAACAAGTAAAGATGGTGCGAGAAAGTTGACTTTAAGTGAGAATACTTAGAGTGTTGATGCATAAAGCTGTTGAACACAATTTAAAATTTGTTATAATGGTATAAGAGAAAGGGCGAGACTGTGCTTAAAGAGAACTTTTCCTTACTCTCATCAATTACTAAAAAAAATCCCTCCTTAATAATAAAATATAAAATAGCTCAAAATTGTTGAGGTTGTTTATGCTAAGTGTTTAAGAAAAGTAGACAAGGTGAAAATCTTTCGGTTAGGGCAACTTTATAGGCGAAAAGGAATATTTTCTCATATACAACTTTTAATTGAGGAATATTTCAGTGTCCATGATAAGAAGAATATTGTCTTATTATTAAAGCTGATCGAGAATTAGAACTATCCTATTAAAGAGCCTTATGTAAGATAAAATTGGCATAGAAAGCCCAAATGGTTCGAAAAGGCTAATATTGGATGAGAACATTGAACAAAGTTATTGCACATAATCCGAGCACATAAATATTTATTATTAATAACTCAATCCAAATTTATCATAAATACTTATTATTAATAACTTCACACACATAAAATAATTATTAAACACACTCCATTATAATCAAATACTAGCTAATATTAATTTTTGGCGAATCAAATTGTCCTCCATCAATTGAAGAGATTGGATATCACAAAAGAGTGCACGAATTTTTTAAAAATTTTGATCGTATTCTATTTTATTGTATCGAATTCTTGTACAATATATTTTATTGTATGATTGCACAACACAAGGAATCCTCCAACTATAATTCAAATAATATCTTAATAACTATATGTTAAAATGGATTATCTTTTAATTCAATAGGGATTGAAGTGGGCTTAGAAATTGATTAATTAATTTATCATACATAGTTTTCCTTGTCTAAGTATTTCACGGCAACTTCCACATTAAGCAATAGGAATTCAATTATTGCATCTCTTCATCCTCAATATTCTTTTACGTTGACCTCTGTTTAAGAGTAAACATTCAGTAATATTTATAGCTACTATAATTTACGGTGTTTTATTAAATCTTTATGAATTGGGTATATATAGATTGAAATTTATAACAAATAAATTATGAATTACATTGAAAAAGTTTAAACATGGTAATTAAAGAATTAGAAACAGAAAAATGTATGATACAATTAAATGCACCATAATTATTTAAAATATGAATTAATTCCTGTGATTTTTTTTTTTAAATGAGTATTTCAGAATTTTAATAATGAACTATGATTAGTTTCCTCCAATTATTGGATCAAATAATCAGTGTTGGGATTAACATGTACATAGAATGATCCATCTATATATCCATTTGACTGACTGTTAGCTACAAAACAAATCCATTGAACCTAGAAAGAGAGAGGGAAGGCTTTGGGAAAATAGACCTTGGCTGGGGCAGGTGGGTTCTAGTGCTGAACATAACATGTGATAAATGGGTATACAAGTCAACTAAAACAGTCTCACTAGGCTTCCTTGACTGAATCGTTTTGGACTCCTACTACTTTCAAGGGGTTATGCTTGGATGGACAGGGATTTTGCATGCATCCGTTCCATTAATCTGGATTAATCGGTTGATTAGTCTAAATTAATAAGACGAGATGCATGCAGGGTTTAGTCTTATGCTTGTTATTATTATTTTTAATTTAAACTTAATTTAAGAATGTGAAAATTGGATAATAATAATAATAATAATAATTAAAAAAAAGTGTGAAAATTGGATGTTACATCCTCTGTCTGATATTCTGCCCAGTCCATAATCCAATAATTGGTATGAAATACTACAAGTTGACCCGTATTGGCCATCTTTGAATGCCGAAGCTTGGTGGTCCATGGTTATGCCATTAGACTCATGCTAGTTGCAAATAAATAATTCATTTAATGGATAAATCCAATGATTGTCACAATCTGTGTTTTCTTTTTTTTCAATATTTATCTTTATATGTCTATTTAGGGTGCTATTAATATTATGGTGTAATAATTTTTAAGTCATAATTATTATAATTTCACAATTACAAAAAATTTTTGATAAATGAATGTTCGATAAGTGAATAATCTCTTTTAAATAATAAAATCTTCCTGATAAGTGTTTTAAATTATAATTTCACTAAAAGAATAAGATAATAATATTTTTAAAAAATTTTTTAAGGACTACCTAATGTATAAATTAATAATTGATTAAATACAAAAAAGATGAAAATTCATATTATTAATAAATATCTTTTATTCAATTTTTTCTAAAAATATGCATATAAAATTAACTGTATTATTATTATTATATTTAAAGATTAAAAAAATAACTAAAATTCTAATAAATTAATTAGCAGATAATGATTAAAATAACTAACAAGTATACAATTACAATATTCATTATTTATTTAATCTATCAATATCTTTAAATTTAAGTAAGTTAATACACCGACTATTCTCATGAATATTGTATTTAATTAATTTATACGTTCTTTATAATATCATGATTAATATTTAAATATAATAGTTAATTATTATGTTTTAAATTTTTATAATTTTATATTTTTAATTTAATAAAAAAGGTAAATGTCATGATTAATACTTGTAATTTATTTAATTTATCATTATTTTATTTAATAAATACTATATTTATTAAATATAATATTAATTATAATTGTCATATAGTTAATAAATTAAATAAATTACAAGTGTACAGTTATAATATTCATCATTTATTTAATCTTATCTTAAAATTTTAATAAAACAACCTATTGACTATTCTCATTAACGTTATATTTAATCAATCAATTTATTATTTTCAATATCAGATTTAATCAATTCATATGATATTCAATTGTCTATTTTCATTATAATTATAATTATAATTATGAATATGAGATTTGTGCCCAAATAAAAAAGAAATATATGATTCCATTATAGGTAATTGTCATTTTTTTACTACTTAAAAATTGATAGAAATAAGAAAATCACATTTCAAATTCATGACTTTGATTTGAATTATATTATATGTATAATTCAAGGCAGAATTTACTTCCTTTGAATTATGTTTGAAACTAAGAACTAAACAAACAATAACATTATTTATACTTTATTAAAAGAAAACACAAATAAGTTTTGATTAAAACATAAAGAAAGAAAAAAGGGGATGTTTTGTCTGCTTTTAGAATATTCAGAATTGGTGGGTGACTTCAGTTCAGTTAACTTGTAATGTTGGGATTTGATTTTCTATGGTATCAATATTCAACAGAATGTTATGGTTTAGACTTTCCAACCCTGAAGTAATGCCATATCAAATCGTTTAGCGAATTTAATTTACTAATAGATTAGGATTAGCAGTAGCATTAGCATGATATAAGGAAGGCATGACCAATCATTTGCTTTTGTCATGAAAAACGTCACATTATTTTAGTATTATTGATTTTGTGGAAAACAATGATATAGATAAATTTTATAAACCTTCCTTATTATAATATTTTTATTTATGTGACTTTATTGATAATAAAAAATTTTAGAACATCTAAAATAATCTCATTTCTTAATTTACTTTTATTTATATTGGCATGTAAGATAATAATTTTAATAAAAAGTATTTTAATATTTAAAATAACTTTATTTTATTTTTATTAAAATTATTAGCTCACGAGGAGCATGATGTCAATATGAGTAAAAAAATTTTAAAAAGTTTTAACCACACTTATAAAAGATATATTTAATTTGAATATTAATTTTTTTTTTTATAATATAAATAAAAGTATTTTTTTCCACCTTCTTTAAAGTAGACTCAAGCAATCACACTAATAGAAAATACTTTTAATTACCAATAAATACAACTGAAAAGAAATATATTTTATCTATTTATGCACAAAAAATTAATTCTATTAATGTAGCAAAAATTACCTTTTTTTAATTTGTGAAATAATTTTTTAAAATGGTTTCTTAATATTTTCTTAATTTATTTTATTCATATTATTACTGTTATAATTGTGACCTAATAACTGTAATAAATAAAAATAATATATCATAATATTCTTTATTAAAATATTTTATTTATTTAAATTATTACCTTAACAAGGGAACAATAACAATATGCATAAAAATAAATTAAGAAATAAAATTATTTTAAATATTTTAATATTTTTGATGAGTCACTTAGTAGTCATCAAACAACGGAGCGAACGAGACCATAAGATGGCGGAGCGAATGAGACCATAAGAGGGGGCAGCGGAGACGTGATTTACAAGGCAAAACAGAAAGGGGTTTGCATTGGGCTTCCTATAGGAAAAAAAAGGGAAAAATAATGTTGTAAAACGGACCCAACCGAGTTAGGCCCGGTTCAAGAAATACCACCTTTGCTGAGAAGAGCTATTATCATTGTTAATATTTACCATATGAATTTTTCGTGTCCGTAATGCTCGTAGCATCAAACCAATTCAATAATTACAATTGACTTGGTACCAAAGAGAATTACTTAATCAAATGACTTTTTACTCAGAATTTTTTACTCTCTCATAAGTCGAGCTAATCCCTGTCTTTAAGCAAAAAACAACGTCTAAAAAAAAAAGGACCCAACGAAAAAACTCACCAGCGTTCATTTTGCATCGCTTATAATTGTGGTTGCAGGATGGGAAAAAAATCTTCATTTAATTGTTGCAGGATTGGTTTAAATTTCTCTAATAATCGTCTGTATGATTCTCAAACTTTATTTATAATTATAACTATTTAAGAGATCCCTAATCCCCAACCATTCTAACTAATGATTCTCATTGATGTCGCTTGAAATCCAACGTTGGGCAATGAATCCATGGTGACGGTGTTCGCATTTGATCCACCATTTTCTGCGATAACTTGATGAATGTTTGGAGAGGGGTTAGGCTGCTGAGAATGTTTTGGTTATATGCCTCAAGTTTATTTCTCTTGCAATAAAGTTCCTCTAAGTTTAGCTCCACGTGGTCTATTGTAGCCTGGTTGGATGTACTGTTGGATTATCCACTTTTAGTATCTAAAACTCAGACCCTTAGCTTCCATTTTTTTTCTTCTCCTCTATACGTGACTCTTTCTTTGCTCATGCAGTAATGTCCTTTGTGATTATTTTCTCTCGATTTTTTGGTCATGGAAACTTTTCCCCCCCAAGCTAAATCTTAAGTACTTTGTTCTCCTTGAGTTTTGTATATATCACGATAAAGAAATTAGTTTTAGGATTTTAATATAGCTTCACAATTACCTTGATTATAATGTTAGCGCGAGTCAAGCAATCAGCCAGCCACAAAATTCTTAGATCTGGGAATTCCTTCAATCAAAAGACGAACATGATTACAGTTGTAGATATTGTATATACGGAGAAGAGCTTCCTAAAACATTTTTTTTTTTTTTTTTTTTTTTTTATCTTTATATCTTGGATTCTGTTTTATGGAATAGGAGAGAAAAAAATTACGTTTGACATGGTATCAGAGCATGATCTTGGGTTCCCTAGTTCTTGATCAGGCAGATGTCCAAATTGGTCGGTATCAATGGCTAATTCCACCGAAACTATCCTTGATAATTTGACATAAAAAATGACGGAGGTCTTGACAAGGGCCCAGACCTCTTCATCAACCATCGCTGATTCCCCGATGGTTCCACTCAGCACTAAGTTGGATGGTTTCGACTATGGATTATGGTCCCAGGTAGTTGAGATGTGCATCTTTGAAAAAGAAAAACTGGGATATATCAGTGGAGACTACTCCCCACCACTAGAAACCGATCCATCATTTGGTAAGTGGTGCACTGAGAATGCAATGGTGAAAGGATGGTTAATCAACTCAATGGACTATTCCTTGGCTGTGAACTTTATTCGCTTTCCAACGACTAAGGAGCTATGGGACTCTACTGCCATAACATACTTTGATAGAAATGATACTTCACAGGTATGTGATCTCAGACTTCGTGTATCTCGGATGAAACAAGCAAGTGGATCTATAGAAAAATACTATAACAATCTATAGGGCTTATGGCGAGAGATCGATTTTCGTCGTCCGAATCCAATAGAATGTGCAAATGACATACAAAGTCACAATTCAATTCTACAGGAGGAGCTAGTGTACATTTTTTTCAACGGACTAGATGACCGATTGGATAATGTTCGGAGCAATGTTCTACAACTAGACCTTTCCCTTCAATTGGGCAGGCTTATGCATACGTTTGAAGGGAAGATCTCCGATAATCTCTGATGGTATCGAGAGCAGAGGTGGTGGCTAGTGGTGCCGTTATGGCCATTAAAGGCGTAAAATCTAGTCAGTCACAAACTTTGCAAAAGTCGGGGTCATTCTCACGATCCAAGAGTCATTCTGATGGGAATAAATGCACTCACTATAGAGGTATAAAATATACCCAGGACACCTGCTTCAAACTACATGGCTACCCAGACTGGTGGCATGAATTACAAGCCCACAAAAGATGAGATACTCCTGCAATTAAAGACAACACGAGTCGAGCAGTGGTGGCCACTGCTGACTCTCAACTGTCCCTTATTCCCATGATAGAACTTTCCACCTCAATCCAGGATCAAGGTAAATGTGGTCAAATGTTGCGTAGCTCTACTACTCCGAATGATAGCGCTTGGATTATTGACTCTGGGGCAACTGACCATAGGACATTTGATCCAAATGATTTCTCCAACATAACTCAATCAAGGAGAACCTACATCGCCAACGCCAATAAGGTAACTTACCCAGTCACAGGGGCTGGAACCGTGCCCTTGTCTCCCTCTCTCTCTTTTTAGATCACACACTTTTTGTTCCATCTCTCTAATAAGTTGATGTCTGTGATTTAAGTTACTGAAGAGCTTAATTGTGTTGTACTAATATACTCTGCCTTTTGTCTTCTTCAATATGTTCTCAACAAGGAGATTATTGGGCGTGGTACTAGGGGGGGGTGGGGGGGGTGAACTGTATTACTTGGATGACTTTAGCCCGGGTAGAGCTAATCTCACACACCATCAAACTAGTAATCAAGAACGACAGATTTGGCTATGGCATAAGTGATTGGGCACCCGTCATTTGGATATCTTCGGCTTCTACTCCCAGCCTTGTTTTCACATTTACAGAATATAGAGTTTAAATGTGATACATGTATCAAGGCTAAAAGCCAACGAGTTTCTTATCCAATTAGCATGAATAAAACGAATACTCTATTTGTCTTGATACATAATAAATTGTGGGGACCATCCACTATAACTAGTTCCTCTGCTTACCGTTGATTTGTAATTTTTGTTGACGATTGCACTCGAATGACATGGCTCTACCAGCTAAAAGCCAAAGATGAACTTTTCACTGTTTTTCAAGCATTTCATGCCATGATTCAAACTAAATTCTCCTCTAAGATAAAAATTCTTCATTTTGATAATGGTGGTAAATTCATCAACTAAAGATTTCTGGCATATTTCCAACAACATGGCCTCCTCCATGAGACCTCATTTGCTCAGACACCACAATAAAATGGTATCGCACAGAAAAAAAATTACACATTTTGAAAACATTTTGTGCTCTACTTTTTGGAGCAAATGTACCTAGTTGCTACTGGGGAGATGCTATAAAATTCTACACTTTAAAACCCCCTTACAAATCCTCTCTACTTATATGTCCTTTCCTTCTATATTGATGCTTCTTCTAAGAATTTTCACGTGTGTTGCCTTTGTCCATCTCCACAAGAATCAACGTACCAAATTGGATCCGTGTACAGTTAGGTGCTTATTTTTGGGCATGGTTTACATAAAAAAAAGGCTTCCAGTGCTATAATCCCATTACAAATCGAAACTATATCACTATTGATGTTATTTTCCTTGAGTCTGAGAACTTTTATTCTTCCCTGGTACCCAATTCTTCCCTTCAAGGGGAGACTCAAGTGGGAGAGCTGAATTGGTTGATAGCACCTGTAGGTGAGACTAGAACTAAAAATGAAAAGGTTGAATTACACAATACATCACCAGAAAATAGATATGCAGATTTAAGAAATGATGGAGAACTAGAAAATACAGAGCATCCTTACTCCTTCATACCCTCCTTCTCCTTCTGAGAATGTCCTCGAGGTAAGTGCTCCCACTGTACCTTTACATGATAATGTCCTAGATTCTTCTACTGGTTATGTGTTACCTTTCAGACACAATTGTGAGAAACCACCGAATAGATTCTCTCCAGATGAGGAGGAAAGAAAATTCGAGTACCCAATTGCACATCATGTGTCTACTCAGGGCATGCCCAAGCCTCTCAAGATTTTTACTCAAGCATTATCCTCCTGCCATATTCCCAGTAGTGTTGAGGAGGCATTATCCAATCCAAAGTTGGCACAATCAATGCAAGAAGAACCAGAAGCCTTAAAGAAGAATAATACTTGGAAATCGGTCCTATTACTGAAAGAAAAAAAGGTAGTAAGATGCAAATGGGTGTTCTCTATAAAATACAAGGCGGATGGATCAATCGATCGATACAAGGCAAGACTCGTGGCGAAGGGTTTTCCTCAAACATATGACATAGACTATTTAGAAACCTTCTCACTAGTAGCCAAACTAAATACTGTTAGAGTCTTAGTGTCTCTTGTAGTAAATTTAGACTGGCCACTATATCAACTTGACCAGAAAAATGCTTTCCTTCACTGCAACCTTGACAAGGAGGTGTACATAGACATTCTGTCAGGATATGCGGGATCTACTGAGATTAACATTGTTTTTAAATTGGAGAGGGCATTGTATGGACTAAAACAATCACTGTGATCATGGTTTGGCCGATTTAGTTCAGCTTTGGGGAATTATGGCTATTGCCAAAGTAACTGTGACCATACTGTTTTCTTAAAACACCGACAAAGAAAGGTGACAGCATTAATAGTTTATGTGAATGATATTATAATTACAGGGGATGATATCGAGGAGATCTCAAGACTACAAGAACGATTGTCTACTGAGTTTGAAACGAAGAACTTGGGAGGGCTTAAATATTTTTTGGGAATAGAGGTCGCGAGGTCAAAAGGGGGCATATTTCTCTCTCAACGAAAATATGTACTAAACTTTTTGGCAAAAGTGGGATTACTAGAGCGCAAACCCGTAGATACGCCAATTGTGCAGAATCATAAGCTTGAGGAATATTCAAACCAGGTGCCAACCAACAAGGTGAGGTATCAAAAACTAGTGGGGAAGCTCATTTAGTTATCTCACACTCGCCCAGACATTGCCTATGCCGTAAGTGTAGTAAGCCAATTTATGCATAGTCCGAGTGAAGACCATATGGGTGCCGTCATTCGAATCCTTTGCTATCTAAAGTCATCACCAGAAAAAGGACTAATGTTTTCCAAGAATGACCATCTGAATATTGAAGGGTACACAGATGCGGACTGGGCAGGGAATATCTTGGATAAAAAGTCTACCTCAGGCTACTTTACATTTGTGGGAGGAAATTTAGTTACATGGAGAAGTAAAAAGCAAAACGTGGTAGCATTGTCAAGTGCTGAAGCTGAATTTAGAGGTATGGCTAAAGGACTATGTGAGCTTCTCTGGCTTCGGAAGCTATTATCAGAAATTGGTTTTCATCCTGACTCTGAAATGAGTTTATTCTGTGATAACAAGGCTGCCATTGATATATCTCATAACCCTGTTCAACATGATCGTACAAAGCATGTTGAAGTAGATAGGCATTTCATAAAACAAAACCTTGAAGAGAAAATCATTCGATTTCCATTTGTCAGATCAGAAGACCAACTGGCAGATGTACTCACCAAGGCAGTGTCTAGTAAAAAATTTCATGACTCACTTGACAAGTTAGGTGTTGGAGATATCTTTGCACCAACTTGAGAGGGAGTGTTGACGTGAGTCATGACTGTAAATCATTAGAATTAATTAATTTAGAAACTACAGTTGTAGAATTTATTTTGTTTTTAAG
>JAWDEX010211810.1:0-10592 GCA_035221805.1 Trichilia hirta
CTTATGGGAAACATTAAGCCTTTTTGATTTTATTTTGTAGATATGTCAAGGAGAGATTAGTGTCCTTCTATCTTGGAGATTCTAGCAGCTACAAGAAGAGTTGGTAGGGGGATAGGGTGAAGTCAGATGCTGCCACTTTTCCCCATCGTCAATAGAAAGTTCTTAAAGCTTCCGTAAAAAATAAGGGCAAAGCCCTAGCTCTACCTCATGAGATGTCTAACAGTAGCGATAGCCTTCTCTAACTAACAAGAAAGAGACCTAGATCTGAAAAGAGACAAGATAAGCTATTGAACAGCGCTATCGCAGCTGCTCGTGCCACTAGGTCCAGTTCTATCGACGTGTCAAGGTCCAGCCAGTGCACCCCAATTTTTTTTGCCTAGGGTATTAATGTCGGCGATCCTTTGTCGCTTCACTTTTTTGTACCCTCGTGCCAGAGTTAGAGCTCTCTAACTTTGGCAAAGACAAGAGACCAGTGGTGACCCGCCTCCTTCCTCTTATTAATGCAACCGTTCTTTAAGAAATGCTCCCGTTTATCCTATCTGATTCTTTTATTTTTAGAATATTAAAATTGAGTCGTCTCAGTAATCAAGATGGTAGTCGGGATATCGAGGTGACTGGAGCCGGGTTAAATCACCTATTTAACAATAGTTGAGAACGAAAAATGTAGGATCGGTAAAAGTCATCAACAATAATAAAAATTTAAATTTAAATAATTAATAAGATAAATTTATTTTAAGCTTCAAAACCATTTATATATATATTAAATGTCAGAGATGGGCTTTGAAATTTGAAGTTCTTGGGTTTGAGCTTAATTAGTAGCTCATGTTTTTTAAATATATGATTTATTTAATTTTAAATGTAAATTAATCAAAGGTTGTATTTATTAGCTAATAATTGTATCTATAAGATAATAATTAACTAAGGGTTGCATTAGTTGAGAATAATTGCAATTTTACAAACTTCAAACCTTAATTTTATTTATAAAAGGAGAGAAAAATATAATTAAAATATAGAATTAATTATTGCAATTTGCCTAACTTCTTATTTATAATTGCTTCAAAGCAAAAGAATTGATACTTAAATTTTGGTTGATAGTCTCTATTGTCTTTTAAGTAATCAAAAAAGGAGAAAAATACTATCTTAGGATATTAAAATTATACTATAAGCCTCTATCATCAATTTTGTAATTTGAACAATTTCTTGTAAGGCTTTTATTTTACTGTATAATTTAATAGTATTTTGATTCTGTTATGTTTCTTATTTAATATATATAATATACCATTGAATTTTTTTTAATATTTATTAAACTTAGATTGATTGTTGTAGTTCCATCAATCTAAGACAGCATTATGATGGATACACAATCAAATATTAATAGCATCTCAAAAAATAATGAGAAAACAGATAAGTTCAAGGGATTGGATTTCAAATATTGGCAATAGAGAATAATTTTTTGGTCGACAACCATGAACTTGGCAAATATAGTTAAAAAGGATGTTCCTAAGTGTGATAAAGGCTCTATGATAAAAGAAATAATGATGGCAATAGAGGCTTAGAAGTAGTCAAATTTTTTATGTAGAAATTACATTCTGAATAGGTTGGATGATATATGTATGATATATATATATTCAGAGTGTCCTACTGCAAAAAGCATATGAGAATTACTTAAGAAAAAAATATAAACCTAAGGATGCAGAGCAAAGAAATTTATAATCGATAAATTTATTAAGTATAAGATGGTTAACACCAAAATAGTGATTAAGTAAGTTAAAAAACTATAAGTTCTCATACATGAATTGCACTCAAAAAGATGTTCTATAAACGAACACTTTCAGGTTGGTGCCATAATTAAACAGTTGCCTCATTTATAAAAGGATTTTAAAACTTATTTGAAATATAAACGTAGAGAGATGACTATAAAAGACTTAATATTGACACTGTGTGTAGGGGGGGATCACAGAAAAGGAGATAAGGCTGATATAAGTCTTATGATAAATAAGGCCAATGTGATTAAAAATGGTTCCTCAAAGCCAAAAAACCAAAAGCCAAAAAATAAAAGAAAAGAAGAAAAGAAAAGAGTAAAGCCACATGCACCAAAGGGGAAAGCCTTTAAAAAAATAAAAAAAATTGTTGGGCAAGTGAGAAGGATAGACATAGAGCTGTGGACTATCCTCACAAGAAGGACCAGTCAATACTAGTAAGATAAATATTCATCTTGTTACTGTAATTTTTAAAATTAATATGCTAACAAATATCAAAGGCTAGTGGGTCAACACAGAAGCTATAAGGTATATTTGTAGAGGCAAAAATTTATTTTCAGGCTTCACATAGATTTTCGATGATGAAAATCTCTATATGAAAAACTTTTCATCATCTATTGTTCAAGGAATAAGAACTGTATTGTTAAAGCTCACGTCTGGTCTATTATTTAATAAAAATAGATTTAAACTAGCTTTTGAATCTAATAAGTTTGTATTTACTAAGACAAGAATATATGTGGGAAAAAGTTATTTGACTTAGGGAATGTTTAAGTTGAATGTAATACTTTCTAATGTTATGAATAAAAATAATAATTCTATTTATATTACTAATTCTTTTAATATATGGTATGCTAGAGTGGGACATGTTAATAATCGATGTTTATATAAGATGGTTAATTTAGGTTTATTACCAAAATGTAATGTTAATTTAAAAATAAATGCAAAATATGTGTTGAATCCAAATTTGTTAGGCAAAGTTTTAAAACTATTAAAGAAAGATCAAATGAATTATTTGGTTTAATTCATAATGATCTTTGTGATTTTAAATTCATACCTATAAGAGGTGAAAAAAATTATTTTATTACTTTATTGACGATTACAGTAAGTTCTACAATGTCTATTTTATTAACAACAACAATGAGGTCTTAGAAATATTTAAATTATATAAGATAGAAGTTAAAAATCAATTAGATAAGCAAATAAAAATTATAAGGTCTGATAGAGGCGATGAATATAAGTTCACTACATTTGTACAATTTTTTTCGAAAATATAGAATTGTACAACAAACAATTGCTCTTTATTCTTCACAATAAAATAGAGTTGTAAAAAGAAAAATAAGAACTTTAAAAGATATGATTAATTTCATGTCAAACAATTCAGGACTTTTACATAATTTATGGGGTGAAGACTTATTTATTGCAATTCATATATTAAATTGAATTTCATATAAAATGACTAATAAATTTCTTTATAAAGTATGGAAAGAATGGTTACCAATTTATAAAATTTCAGAAGTGAGGAATTAACTAGCAAAGGTTCAAATTTCATTGCCTAAGAGTATTAAACTTGGACTGAAAATAATAAACTATATATTTATAAATTTTGCTAACAATAATATAACATATAGTTTTTAATTATCAAATTAAATACATTAGATATGCATGTTAATACAATAATTAAATTTGTTGGTGCTAAATTTTTTGAGAAAATTTTTTCTTACAAAACAAAGAGGTCATATTTCTTTAAAAAGAGGGTATATGATGATACTCTTGAAAAATTAACTATTTCAGGTAATTAAGATGAGAACTTGAAACTTAAAAAGGGAAGAAAGATAAAAATTCTAAAAAATTTTGATCCAGACTTTATTAGTTTTCTAATAGAAGTAGAATCACAAGTATACAAAGAAGTTATCTTTTCATTAGAAGCTCTTTTATGGAAGGAAGTTGTCAATAGTGAAATAAAATCCATTTTACAAACAAGTAATTGAGAATTGGTAGATTTACCACCAGAGAATAACAATTATTTACAAATAAACTTTTAAAAGAAAGCTTAAGGTCGATATATCAATTGATAGATATAAAACAAACTTAGTTGCTAAAGGATATTGGCAAAAAAAAAAAAAAAAGTTAGATTATTTTGATGCTTATTCTTCACTCTCCCAAATAACATCTATAATACTTGTAATTACAATTGCCGCATTATATAAAATAAAAGTACATCAAATGCATGTAAAGATGATATTTTTAAATAGAGACTTGATAAAAAAATTTATACGGAATAACTAGAGGAATTTATGGTCAAAAGTCAAGAAAACAAAATTTACAAACTTGTTAAGACATTATATGAACTTAAACAAGCTTTAAAATATTGCAATGAAAAACTTGATCATACAATGCTAACATAATGATCAAAAATTAATGAATGTCACAATTGCATCTATATTAAAATAATGAAAAATTCTTATGTGATAATATTCTTATACGTAAATGATATGCTTATAATTTGGGATAAGAAAGGATGCAATAAATTTCACCAAAATGTTAAGCTCAAAATTTGACATAAAAAATTTAGATTTTGCTAATATCATCTTAGGAATGCAAATCAAGAGACATATTGAGGGATACATTCTTACTCAATCTAATTATGTTGAAAAAATATTTAAAAAGTTTAATTAGTCTAATTGTAAACTTATTGTAACTCTTTTTGATGCAAATTGTCAATTAAAGAAAAATAACAAAGATGCAATTTTGTAATTAGAGTATTCATAAATAATTGGGATCCTTGCGTGTTTGATGAATTCTATTAGACTAGACCTTTCTTATTTAGTTAGTAGGCTTAGTAAATATACATACAATCTTGGACGTGATTATTGGACAACATTGATTAGAGTATTAATGTATTTAAAATATACTTTAAATTAAGGACTGATGTATAGATCTTATCCACTAGTAGCAGAAGGTCACAGTAATGCGAATTGAATTTTCAATAATTCAAAAACTAAATTGACAAGTGAATATTTATTTATATTAGGTGGAATTAAAATTTCATAAAAATCCTCTAAATAGATGTGTATAGCACAATTTACTATGAAATCAAAATTTATAGCGCTAGATAAAACTATAAAAGAAGTAAAATGGTTAAAAAACTTTTTAGAGGAAATTCTATTCCATCCTAAACCTATTATTATAATTTGTATACACCGTGATAGCATGGCAGCTCAAGCAAAGGCAAAAAATAGTGTATATAATGGCAAATTAAGGCATATAACACAATACAATATAAAAATTGTTCTCAAATGAAGTGATATCCATTCAATATATAAAGTTGAAGGAAAATATTATAGATTCTTTGATCAAAAATATACCAAGAGAGAAATTTAAGTATATATCAAAGGGAATGAGGGTACAACCAATTTAATGAGTTAAACCTAACAAAAATCTAATCTAGCAGATTGAAGATCTCATAGTTTAAGTTCAATAGGCAAACTAGCTCGGTAAAACTCAAAAAAGAAACACATAGTTTAATCTATTTATATGACCATGGAGTGTTGAATAATGATGACATGGGATATGCATTGCATTTGATGATATTAATGTAATTATAGTATCACCTATATGATAGTAAATATGGGGTCCCATTTATGAGGAAAAAATGACTAAATTCTCTAAAGTTATCATGAATACCGAAATATGTTTAAGACTAAAATAAATAATAATGTATAAAATGCAGTATATAAAAGATTTATTGTAAGTGAGACTTACTATCTTAATTTACTAAAATAAAATGAATAGTTTAAAAAATTATTTTTACTACTTCACCAAGTAGATTCTATATAAACTTACTAGAGAAAAGTAAGACATATTGATTTTTTTAAAAGATAGTCATTTTAATATTTTTTTTCTTTTCAAAATGTAATCTTAAATTTTTTAATTCAAATATAAGGTATTGTTGAGATATTTAAATATTTGAATAGAAAAATACAAATTCCACATTGAAAATATAATGCTCTCCTAAATATTTTATAAATGACTTGGGCCTTGAGTATAAATATGGGCTTGAGTGTATATATATATATATATATGAGCCTTGGGCCTTTAGGCTCTTGGACTCGGGCTTAATTTAATAGCACATATTTTTAAATTTATGATTTAATTGTTTTTTAATAAGCCAAGAGTTGTAATTGTTAAGAATAGTCTTAATTTTACCAAGGGTTACATTAGTTGAGAACAATTATAATCCTATAAATTTTAACTGTTAATTTTGTTTATATTATGAAAACATATTGAAATTTTTTTCTATGAAAAATCACTACACGTTACCTTACTTTTGAATTATAATTACTTTAATTTAGAAGAATTGATAATTAAATATTGGTGAAAAGTCTCCATTATTCTTCAAACAATCAAGGAAGAAGAGAAATGCTATCTTAGAATATTATAAATAAATAAAATAAATTATTAGATTTAAGTTTATTGTGTTTTTATTAAACTCTTAATGATTGTGTAGTTCTTATAAAAATTAAGACAATATTTATGAATGCACAATCAAATGTCAGTGGCATCTCAAAGAATAATGAAAAATCAGAGAAGTTCAAGGGATTAAATTTTAAATATTGATAATAAAAAGTGATTTTTTTGATTTACAACCATGAACTTGATAAATATAGTTAAGAAGGATATTTTGAAATGTGATAAAGACTTTACAATAAAAAAAAAAATAATAACAACAAAGGCCAAAAAGTAGTCAAATGTTTTGTACAAAAATTATATTCTAAATAGGTTGAATGATACTCTATAAAATATATATTTAGAGTGTCCTACTGTAAAAAATGTATGAAAATTACTTGAGAAAGAATATAAAATTGAGGATGCAAGAGAAAAAAAGTTTGTAATTGGTAAATTTCTCAAGTACTAGATGGTTGACACCAAAATAGTGATCAAATAAATTGAAGAACTATAAATTCTCATATATGAATTGCACTTAGAAGGTTGTTCTATAAACAAACATTTTTAGGTTAGTGCTATAAATAAAAAGTTGTCTCCTTCATGAAAGGATTTTAGGATTTATTTGAACTATAAACTTAGGGAGATAGATGACTATAAAAGACTTGATATTGAGACTGTGTGTATAGGAGAATTATAGAAAAGAGATGGGGCTGATACAAGTCTTATGAAAAATAAGGCTAACATAATTAAAGATTATTCCTCAAAATCAAAAAAGCAAAAGCAAAAAAATAACAGAAAAGCAAAAAAGAAAAGAGCAAAGCCACATACCCCAAAGAAAAAAAGCCTTTAAAAGAAAAAAACACAATTGTTGGGTATGTAGAAAGTTTTGACATAAAGGCATTGACTATCACCACAAAAGATACTTGAACATTGTAAATTCTAGCAGAAATAATCAAGTCAATGCTATTGAGATGGATATTGATCTTATTGCTATAATTTCTAAAATAAATATGGTAATAAATGTCAAAGGTAGGTGGGTTCACACAAGAGCAATAAGGCATATTTGTAAAGACAAAAATTTATTTTCAAGCTTCACACAGATTTCTAGTGATAAGAAGCTTTATATGAGAAAATCTTCCTCATCTATTATTCAAGAGAAAGGAATTATATCGTCAATTTTCACTTCTGGCAAGACTATAACCTTGAAAGATGTTTTGTATGATTTTGATATAAGGAAGAATTTAATGTTTGATCTGTTGCTTAGTAAAAACGGATTCCAACTAGTTTTTGAATTTGATAAGTTTGTACTTACTAAGGTAGAGATATATGTGAGAAAGGGTTATCAAACTAAGGGAATATTTAAGTTGAAAATAATAGTTTCTAATATTATAAATAAAAATAATAATTTTGTTTGTATTACTGATTCTTTCGATATATGACATGTTAGATTAAGACATGTTAATAATCGATGTTTATATAAGTTGGTCCGTTTATATTTATAATCAAAGTGCAATGTTAATTTAAAAAGTAAATGTGAAATCTGTGTTGAATTCAATTTTGCTAGCCAAAGTTTTAAATCTGTTAAAGAAAGATCAAATGAATTACTTAGTTTAATTTATAGTGATTTTTGTGATTTTAGATCTCTACCTATAAGAGGTAAAAAAAATTATTTTATTACTTTTATTGATGATTACAGGAAGTTCTGTTATATCTATTTAATTAATAATAAAGATGAGATCTTAGAAATATTAAAATCATACAAGGTACAAGTTGAAAATTAACTAGATTAACAAATAAAAATTATAAAATCTGATAAGGGTGGTGAATATGAGTCCACTATCTTCGCAGAATTCTGTCGAAAATACAAAATTGTACATCAAGCAATTGCACCTTATTCTCTACAATAAAATAGAGTTGTAGAAAGAGAAAAATAAAACTTTAAAGGATATGATTAATTCTATGTTAAATAGTTTAAGGTTTTCATATAATTTATAGGGTGAAGCCTTACTACAAATTATATATTAAATCAAATTCCATATAAGAAGTCTAATAAATCTCCTTATAAAGTATGACAAAAAACGGTTACCAACTTATAAAATCTTTAAAATGTAGGGTTACGTAGCAAAGGTTCAAATTTCGTTGCTTAAAAAGGGATTAAACATAGACCAAAAATAATAGACTGTACATTTGTTAGCTTTGCTAAAAATAATGCAGCATAGAAATTTTTAATTATCAAATTAGAAACATCAAATATACATGTTAATATAATAATTGAATCTATTAATGCTAAATTTTTTCTTACAAAACAAAAAGGCCAGATTCTTTTAAAAAGAGAGTATATAATGATACACTTAAAAAATAATCTACTTCAGATAATCAAGATTAGAACTTGGAAATTAAAAGGGGAAAAAAAATGAAAATTTCAAAGAATTTTGGTCTAAACTTTGTTAGTTTTCTAATACAAGAAGAACTACAAACAAACAAAGAAGCTATATTTTCACTATAATCTCCTTTATGAAAGAAAGTTATTAATAGTGAAAAAGAATCTATTTTGTAGAACAATACTTAAAAATTGGTAGATTTACCACCACGTAACAAACCAATTGGTTATAAATGAATTTTTTTAAAAAAAGTTTAAGGTTGATGGATCAATTGATAAATATAAAGTATGTTTAGCTTTTAAAAGATATCGACAAAAGAAAGGATATGACTATTTTGATACTTATTCTCTAGTTTCTAAGATAACATCTATAGAATTATTAGTAGCAATTATTGCATTATATAAAATAGAAATACATCAAATAGATGTAAAGACGATATGTTTAAATGAAAATCCCATGGTCTAAGTTTAATAACAAACTAACTGGGTAAAACTCAAAAGAGGAACACACAGTTTAATCTATTTCTATGACAATAGTGTGTTGAATAATGATAAAATAAGATATGCTTTGTATTTAATGATACTAATATAATTATAGTATTACATATATGATAGTAAATATAGGGTCACATTTATAAGAGTGAAATGGCTAAATTCTTTAAAGGTATCATGACTACTAAGATATGTTCAGGACCAAAATAAACAATAACGTATAAAGTACAATATATAAAAGATATATTGTAAGTGAGATTTATTATCTTGATTTACTAAAATAAAGTAAATAGTTTAAAAATTATTTCTATTACTTCACTAAGTAGATCTGATATGGCCTCACCAAAGAAAAGTTCAAGTTAAAAGTACTTTTCTAATATAAAACATATTGATTTTCTTAAAAGATAGTCGTTTTAATTTTTTTTTCTTTCTAAATGTAATCTTGAATTTTTCAATTCAAATGTAAGGTATTATTAAGATATTTAGGTGTTTGAATAGAAAAATACAAATTTCACATTAGAAATATAATGTTTTCTTAAATACTTTATAAATGATTATAAAAGATGTGGTCTTAAATGGCCGACAAGATGGATTTTGTTGGAGATCCAAACCCATTTACTTGTGTGTGTGTGTGTGTGTGTGTGTGTATTAAATGTCAAAGATGGGCTTTGAGCCTTGGGGCTCTTGGGCTCGGGCTTAATTTGACAATTTATGTTTTCAAATTTATAATTATTTGTTTATTTATTAATTAGCCAAGAGTTGTAATTGTTAAGAACAATCATAATTTTATTAAGAGTTAAATTAGTTGATAACAATTACAATCCTATAAATTTCAACCATTAATTTTATTTATAATAAGAGAACATATTAAAATTTTTTTCTATAAAAAATCATTGCACTGTTTCTAACTTTTGAATATAATTGCTTCAATTTAAAAGAATTGATAGTCGAATTTTGATGGACAATCTTCATCGTCTTTCAAATAAAAAAAAAATACTATCTTACAACATTACAATTATACTATAAATCCCTATCGTTAATTCTATACTTTGATAACCTTTTTTTATAAATTATTTTAATTTTTAGTATAAATTAATAGTATATTGTTTTGTTATATATATATATATATATATATATATACATACATATATCGATGACTTTTATTGACCAAGTTATTTTTCGACCCCAACTGTTGTTTAGCAAGCGACCTGACCCAGCTCCTATCGCCTCAGCATCTCGACTTCCAACTTGATTACCGAGGCAGCCTAATTTCTTTATTTTAAAAATGGGAGTCTCAAATGGGACAGACAGGTACATTTCTTAAGAAGCAGCTCAAGCATCCCATCACGTTAAGGGACGTCATGCCCTACAAGTTACAGGCACTCATTGCGACCCTAGACCTAACGTAAAAGAATGGTAAGAAGACCTACCAAATAACTATACCTAATTCTTTCTAATCAAGCTCTCGTTCTCCGATGCTCACACGTGCAGAGGCCTTATAAATGGTAAAATTG
>JAWDEX010211859.1:0-10587 GCA_035221805.1 Trichilia hirta
CCTCGAGAACATCCCATTATTGTAATAAGGTTGAGCTAAGTAGCTAAAAATATAAACAATATTCTCTCTAACATAAACCTTCTCTCTATAATTTGATAGATGTGAGCAAAACATTCGCCAAATTGGGAGAGACTAGCGAATTGTGGCAAAGATTTAGCCAATTTTTCAGGTAGTTTGAGACCGTTGTTTCTATTCTACTTTCAGAAAACTATGGTTAACGTCTTTGATAAACTTTAGTCGTTATTTTATTTTACAACGAACCACTACCAAGCGAAATATTTGTTGTCATCTTTGCATACTGTTTATGAACTAGTTCTCGATGATCATATCAGAAGAATTAGGATTATATATATGAAAGTGTAGAGCTTAATATGAGTTTCATATCAGGGAATGATTTTCCCGAACAAGTTGCCCTGAAAAAAGTGTATATTTCATATTAGAAAAGGTTGTATAGGAGTAGGAACCTGGGATTGTCTGATGTAATACAGGTAATATATATGTGACCTTGGTTGTTTTTGTCTGTTTCCATTGCGTAATATATTGAGTTTTAATGTCTGCTGCCCGCTCTTCTTATAAATTTTGAAAGGATAGTCTGTTTCCACTTGTGCTTGATGATTTTGCAATTAGACCAAACTCGTTGCTTATAGGCCAGTCTCTCCTTTTATAGTTTATTTAAGCCTATATTAATATACGAATATCCTTCTATGTAGAAATGCTTCTGTACGCAACTTATATTCCCACGATTAAAGGTATGTTTGAGATGGAATTTTGATTTTGAAGGTAACATTCTAATGATTGAGCTTTGATATATAGTTAAATAGAAGTATAATTATTCGGCAAAGAAGTAAATCTACAAGAAAATCTACTAACAATTGTCAATAAAAAATGAAAATCTCGCAAAAAGAAACAAACATAAAGTAATATGATTCTCTACTGACTTGAGTTTTAAACTAAGTAAATAGACTACATAAATAAAAATATATACATAAGATAATAATTTTAAAACGCTAGATCAATTCGGATTAGTACACAATTCTAATTTCAATATGAGTTAACTTTTAGAAGAAGCCACAATTATTGTAAAATAAAACTACTATATATAACAAAGTTAACGAAAAAAATGAACGAGTTTCGTTAGAAATTAAAGTTATCAAATATATTTTAATTTTATTTTTAAAACACAATAAAAAAAACTACAATTTCAAACAAAATTGATATATCATATCATCTATGTAAGTCCTTGCGTGAAATTGAAGTGCTTTTTCAAATGAATCAAACCCTCCTAATTGTGGATAAAAAGTGAAAGATGCCGACATAGATAGATGCAAGTGGTTTGACCAAATAGAGATGGTTAGAGGAGAAGTTGGTGCAGCAAACGCTCTAAATTTTCTACCATCTTTTGAAATGCACAAGACACATTAATCTCTTCCTATAATTTACCTTGAGAATGCGTCAATGATATTTGTTGATATGCATTCGTCTTTTTCTTCTTTGTCCTTTAGATTACGGTCACACACGTACAGAAGCAAAGGTTTGAAAGAGACACAGATAATCATTTGTTGTTCATCAGATTATCAACTCAAATAGCAGCTGTTCTTGATGGTGATTATGCAGAATTAATGCGCTTTTTCACTGTTAGAAAATACTGATATTTTGCTAACAATGACTCAATAATTTTGCTATCATACGTATTGATCGACTTAATTAAAACTTCGAAAACATTTTGTTGCTACTTTTACACACAAAATACAAAAAATTTTGTCTGGTTTCTGTGCATTGCATTGCTAAATTTTTATAATGTGTATATAATATTGGTATGACGGACGAATTAGAATCTTATTTTGATCTGAGCTCTCCAAAATATTTTTATTTAAGAATAGAATTAAGAGTATATGTCCAAAATTTTATCAAGATGACACGCAATCCTGGCACTAGCTAGTAGCTGGTTAGTTATATATGGATGAAGATATAGCAATACAAAAAGCTCAGAATGCATCAAAAGGATATAAAAGGTCTTATTTATACAATAATTCAGTATCATATACATGTGAATGATATGTATGCAACTCAACACAAAAGCTTTGATGGGCAATTTGATATAGATAGCAAGATTGAGGGGTCCAATTTTTCCCAAGAAAATGCCATAAATTTCTCACATCACAATGGAAACTCTTTTAAACCTAAACTCATATTAAAAAGATCAATCAATCTATAGTTATGGGGTCAAAGTAACTAGAAGTAATCATCAACCTAATATATTTTCTATCTAATTTACTCATTTCACTTACCTCATTTGGCGTCGGTATCAAGTTTTACCCTTAAAAGAAACTCTAAATATTCTCTAACTAAAATGAAATCAAAGACAAAATTAGAGTACACGAAAGCTTGTGAAAGATTTTTTTTTTCACAGAGGAGATTGCTTCTTCAATTAGGAATCCTTGTCGGGTGGACCACTTTCTTCTTCTTCTTCTTCTTCTTCTTCTTCTTCTTCATATAAGATTGAAGAAGCAGGTTTAATTAATTAACTAAAAGAAAACGAGATGGGAAGTGATGTCAGATTAAATAGCAGGTTAATTATTAATTAATTAATGTTTTTAATAAATTAATAGAAAATAATGACATAGTTGTAGCTAGTGTCAGCTAAACAACTGATTTGCTTGCTGTGTTAAGTTTCTACCCAATATATCTAAACTCAGTCTTTCTACGTTTTGATTCTATAATGTGTATTTCCCTTTCATGCAAATGCAACGATAAAAATTAATTAATTAATGATTAAACAACTCACATTTTTTTATATTTTCTTTAATTAATACTATAACTATGATCAAATTTGATATTACTAATTAATTATCTTCTGGGAATGATCGAGATCATGAACATATTGTTCTCTCAAATGACATGAAAAATATATAGGAAAATTATAAAGAAAAAAATACTAAAATACGATCAAATTTATGTAGTCAGAAGTATCCCTTAAATTTTTAATGATCATCTTTGTTACAATTTCACGATGATCGAGCGTCTTCTACATCCACCTAATATGTGACTTAATATTAGGAGAGAATCTATTGACCATATGATGACCATCACATTGTACTAATTTTGAATTTAATCTTCTCTAATTTGTATATAAAAATGGCTTAATCTAAAGGGATTTTTCTATTTTCTGAATAATGAAAATGACAGTTGCTCTCAGAATCTCTGCATTAAACATATACAAACAAAAACAGATTGGCTACCTAAAAAAATGAAAGCAATTAAATTATATAAAACAGTTATTTTCAATAAATTAAGAAATTAATTAATTAATATTCAATCGTATTTCGTCTATTGCACGTGAATAGTAGTATTATTTGTGAGTGCATGCTCGATGCATCGATCAAAATTACACCAGCTTTCTCCCTTTAAAAACTATTCATAAATCCAACAAAGCATAATTAAATTTTATTTGAAATTAACTAAAATTTTTGAAGTGGGGTCTCAAAAATCTGTGCTAATTTCATCATATCTTTACCATTTCAATGACAATTACGTGGGGAAAGGTTCACTTGCCTTTATGAATTCCAGGGTTTTGTAACCCGATTGGTTTTCAATTTTCTCCTCAGTGCCCACAACAAATTAATTAGGGTTTCATTAATTAAATATCAATCAAAGACTCTACTTAAATTATTTAATTAACTAGTGATTTCTTATGAAATGACAATAAGGACGTGGAGTCATGAATTAATTCTAAATAATTAACTAAAATTTTAATAATCAACCAATGTCGTTGATGTCTTCTATGTTACTCTTCATTGCATATTTAGATATAGAGAGGTAGCTAGTTTAATTTTTTTTCTCAACTGTTATGCCCAATATTATGGAATTGAGAATAAAATATGAAAAATAATAAATAATTCATAATTATTATTTTCTAACACATTAATTAATTAATTAAATTTATCAACTACTACGCCTTAATTATTTGTTGGCTTGACTTTCATCTGCAATGACATCACATAATTAACAGCTAAGGACAATGAAAGATAGTGAGATTGACAGTTGATTATATTAATTTCAAATAATTACAATTTAATTAAACTAATACTTGCAATAATTTCAAGCTAATTTAGTTTCTAACTATTAATTCATGACATATGTACAGAAGATGTTCCAAGGTAAATATGCATAAACAAATTTTATCAGTTATACCGATCAAAAAATCTTACTAGTTAGATTGAATAATTATATTTCTCCAAGAACTAAATAGTATATATAGATTGTATATTCTATGAAAATTTTAAAGCCGGAGTAGAAACAAATTTTACAAAATCAATATTCCTATATATTGTACATACAAAAAGATTAATGTATTGAGAGAGATTTAATTTATATATTTCTCATATAGTTGAATCAATTGGCATTCACTAAATATCGGGATTATGACTTCATTAAATAGTATGTCGAACCTTACATTAATCATAAAAAATAAAATTGGGAGGTTCAACATCAAATCTACATCATATAAAGCATTCATTACACCAAATTATGTAGCACATCGGTCAAAGTCCACATCTAATAATTGATTAATTAGTTTGTGTTTGATATGTGAAGTAAATTAACCTTAATTTCATATCAATGAGTCGAATTAAACACACACACACACATACAGAAAGAGAAAGAGAAAGAGAGAGAGAGAGAGAGTCAGAGTCAATTTAAATTTTAACACAAATGTCATAAACCCAATAGTTGTATCTATTTAATTACGTGATTAGTCTCATCAATTTCGTCATTAGAGTTTTATTATCGTCGTCATCACCATCATCATCTATTCTTTCATTATATTTAAGGCTCGTTTGATATGAAAATTTTAAATGTAGTAACTTTTAAATTATTACTAACTGTTATGAAATAAAAATTTTAGATATTAAATATTAATTTTAAAACGTGTAAATTCTTCTAAAAATTAATGTCATTATCACTTTCTTAGCTTAAAATTTAAGGTACAACAGAAACACTACAATCCCAAATAAAACCTCAATTTACAAGGATAGTGCCTTGATCTTAGACTTTTATAATTTTTTAAATAACGGCATCATGTTTTCATTTATGCCAAATAAGTACGGAACGATAATTCCTGTTTTAGATTCAACGAGGACAATTTCTATTCACACAACACTTTTTTTCTAACAATTACTCTCATGCATATAATATTTAAGAAAAAAAATATTGTAAATTAGATACTTGAGCATAGCGTCCAGAATCTAGAGCGTAACTCCTGTTAATGGCCGACCTGTGGTTTTTCTTTTTTAGGATCAAATTACATGTTATAATATTGTGGTGATAAAATTCAATATTAGAAAAATATTGCAATCAATTTATTAGGAAACAAGGACCTATTTGATACAAATACATAACTTATATCTTCATTTATAAAAATATAACAACTGAAGATTCCAAATGTTATAAGCCAATTATTAATTTAATCATCATCCATCCACGCTATTCTATACCCTCTTCGTGTACAAGTTATAATATCTTCTTATAAATGTCATCAAAATAATTTAATTTTTCTATATTACCCGTGCACTTGTCCTATTAATTATTATATTTATCTACATAAATAATTTTATTATATAGTTTATGTTTTTAAACTATATTAATCATTATCATTATGGTCTATGAAAACAACCCATATTGTTAAAAAAGAAGTTTCAAAATGTCTATAATTAGCAATTATTCTTAGCTAAGTTTTGAATTCATACCAACAATTACATACTTAGAAGGAGCATTAACAATTTATAATGGGTGGAAAACCATAGTGCATAATATTTATTCGGTAGGAATCTCAAGTTGGGATGGTTGGACTTGGACTAAATAATAGAAGATTGTAGAATAATTTATAGATAGTTAATTAATTAATTAATATCTTAATAATTTATAACTGATTAATTTATTACTATCCTAAGTATATATATTCATTAATTTTATAGTCTTTTTTAAGCCAACTAATTTTATGGTTTAATTAAACAAACACTAATTAAGATATTGGTGTAGTAGTAAACTTATATATCATTTGTAGTGTATTTGAGAGAAGACATTTTTGTTACCATGGCCAAATAATAAAAATATTTCCTTTTTTGATTTTACAATTAGAAGTTTATTAGAAATTTTGATATATACCAATTTTTTAAGACACAACCAAATGTTGGAAATATGATATTCATTTTTTTTAATATTTTATACGTAATAATATTCATAACTAAATATAATTATTTTTAATTTGCTAATGTCTACAATTTAAAGCTTCGTTTCGTATTAAACTATTATGACTCTAAAAGAATTGCAAATACGACACGGAATCACTTATAGTCAGATAATAAATAAAAAAAAGAAGTTATTTTTATAAAAATTAATATTTATTAAATATTTTATTTGTGGTATATATAACAATAGCATTGTTATATATATATATATATATATATATCCCTTAAAATGCAATATTGAGTATTACCTGACGTCAACCTCAAAGCTGTGGCTCCTAAATCCTCAAATTCAAAAATAACACCCAAGAGAAAACCTAACCTACTGGACCTTAAACAAAATTATGGGCCAACTCAGATTCTAAATAAGAAAATTCAAGGGCCATTTAAGGAGGCCCAATCTTACAAGAATGCAATGATTGTCACCCAACAACACAAACATACTTTGTCGGAAGGAGTAAGTTTGGTCCAACTAAGAATAGCTCTTGCAATAAACAAGTTGGAATTAAGATAAGATCCATATGCATTATACCTCCTATAATATGTTGTACCCTAGGTAAAAAGATGATCACAGACATAACCCCATTATAGCAGAATTACTTGAGAGCTACTCTTGTTAATTAGTAGTGACAAAGAATTTAATAGCTAGAGAGCATATATAAACTTGACCGGTATCATTTCTCAATTGTTCACACGAGGACAGCTACAATTTAGAAGCATGTTTCCAACATATATGAATGACAGCTCTATCTTAAATTTGTACCAACAGAAGCAGTAGAAGAGAGAAGAAAAAACACACACCTCGTATTACGCCACTCCTGTAATTTGCTGGCCTCGGTAGGAAGATGTTTAAGCATGCACGGCCAAGAACAAGAATCAAAAGGAGAAATATAATATAGATAGAATCAAATTAAAACTAATTGCAGAAGCTGCATATGGGAATTGCAGCTGGGTTGGGTTGCATGTTTTGAAGTTGGAGATGACAGCAAATGAGATCAAGATCTGTTGCAGCTAATTGTATAAGATGATCGGAGCATGTAGTGTAATAAAAGAATAAGAATCTAGTCAAGTCAAAGTCATACCTATCTATCTATATAGCTGGCTGTGTATGAAGATGAAAGATATCACATGGTGGGAGTTGGTAACAACTAAATTAACAAGATATTAATTTGAGATTATTAATGTCAATAATTATGACTAAGTTCAGATTTTGGATTTGTTACTATGAGGGCACCCACACATTTATTTATTTATTTTCCATCAACACTTGATTACTAAAAGCATAAGTTCAGCTTAGGATGTATTTGGGACTGCAGTTATTCTGCTTGACTATAAAAGCATGATAATCAAAAGTTTATCTTTACAATACCCTTCACTATATAAATGTTCTTTTTTTATTTGAATATTATAATAAAATATCTCAATTTTATTTTGAATGCGGTGAGTTTTGAATCCCAAATCTCTGTGCTATTTCAAAAAGTTGACAATTGAACTACTTGGCACTACAATATGATCTAGTAAGCGATGTTGATCCTGTGATAAGGAACATAATCATATAATGTTAAATTGATCCAACGCTTCAAATTCTTTATAAAGATCGACTATGTTCCATAGGAACAAGTTTCAATATATATAATAATAATACAACACTGACTACGCTGCGGCAAATCTGATAGATATAAGCTCGCCCTTGATGAGATCAAATTTTCATACTTGATTCTCTACATATATTGTATCGAAGACCAAGTCAAAGCATCGGAAAGAATCTTCGATTTTTCTGGCCTTTCATAGTTCCAAATTAAACCATAAATTAAGGAAACAAATATTGTGTTTTTCAAACATCTAGCATTTTTAATTGAAACAGTATCTTAACTGCTAAGGTACCCATTTATAATGTCAAATCCTGATTACAAAAGGTCAAAGTTTCATTAAATGTTGATATCAACAGCTCAAAGAGCTTCCTGGGAAAGGCTAGAAATCTGCAGAGACCAGTCTTGATCAAAAAGGGTAACAAATACTGTTTGAATATATACTCGCAAATGGGAAAACTTTTAGGTTTAACTCTGCTAAGGACGGATTCAAACCGTTCTGCTTGATCGTCAAACATTTTGCCAAGGTCTCTATTTGAGGATATTCCACTCAAATTTTCTAAAACCTGGAATTAGGGATACCCTCTTCTTTTATTACCTAGTTTTTAATCAGCAAATCTAGTTCTAAAGAGCTCTAACAATAGCAGCTTGAATCAGGCAGCTAAGTAGAGGAAGATGCCACCTACCCTAGGTGTTTAAGGCCTCATCAATTCAAAATCCAACCTCATCCCAACCAATCTTCGGCCAAGAGGAACAAAAATAGAGTATCAAAATCAGACAATGAGGGAGCATGTTTCATATAAGAAAAATCCAAAACAAAATCTCTTGGCACAATGATACCTCAATGGACCTCAAACGGGAACTACAGAGATGACATGTAATGATAAAATTTCAGAAATTTATACAATATGGCCACACTGTAGCCCATTAATTGTCCATTGTGCCTCTCTATAGATCAATCTAAGCTTAAAGGTCAAGTAACTGTGCATTTTAAAAAACTATAAATGGAGTCATTGACTCATCCCAAGTGGAGGCAAATGACATAGATGCGGATACCAAGAAGGTTTCAAATCTCTCACAGGCCCACCATATGCTTAGAGTAAATACCTCAACCAACAGATACCTAACTCTTTCTCAGACGACTAAAACTGTAGGGTAACATAGGATTCTTTCTTTTATTTCTTTGTGATCCTTCATCAATAGTTCAATAACACAAAATGGATGTCAAAGACCAACAGAGCTCACTTTGTGAACAAGCTTGTAATTAAAATCAGAAGAGATAATAACTACACAGATTCAATATGAACAGAACAGTCACTTCCTCAAGCTTATTTCATAGGAGGAGAAATAAAATATATTATAGGGAAATAGGAATGGATCTACAACATTATACACAAAAATTGTCCAAATCAGAAAATCGGCAATGATTTAAAGAGCTTTTGCTTAAACAATGAAAGTTGACAGCTCACGGAGATTTCTCAGCATCTGCAGCTGCCTCTTCCTCTTGCAACTTCTTCAACGATGGAGGGGGTCTAACCACAATGCTCTTCTTCCATTGTCGATCAAGCTTCCTAGACAGTCTCTTGTTAATTCCCTCCTCTAGTTCTCTTTCTCGTTTAACAGTAAGCATGCGTGCAATCTTCCAATTGAGAACAAACTTTCTAATCAATATGATATTATTATACTGAATCCTAAGTTTAGTAACGTATAAAGAGCAAGGTCCCAAGCATCCCGAAGAATTCCAAACAGCATACACAACAGAGCACAAGTGCATGAGGTAAAGACGCGACACTGACAATTAAGGCCAGACTACATTTTGCTCACTGACATACATTTTCCCTCAAGCCCTTCTCTTACGCAGCCAAATAAAGATGCAAGTATGAAATTTTAAAAGCAACATACATAAATCTAATTGAACGTTAAATGATTAAAGAATTACATAAGTGAAGAAATGAGAGAAATAGAATGAGATATCATTACTGAATTAAAGACACGACACACACATTTTAGGACTGCTAACTTAACTACATTAGCCGAAACTGGGTTGTCAAGTATGGAAGCATAAAACTAACTTTAACTAGGCATTATGGTGACACAGGAATATTCTTAAGGCAATCCTTTTTTCCTCAGTTGATTGCATAATATATTACTATGGACATTTTTCACATGAATATTATTGAGCATGCTCCAAATTGCAAATATTCTTTCATAACCGCACCAAGTTTCTTTTCCCTCTCTCTCCAAGCCGAAATCAAACAGACAACCGAATGAAAATGGTGAAGGACACTTCCAAAGCGATTGCATCCTTAACTCACCACTCAAAATCCTCAAACATAAGTTCTGTTCAGCATTTTACTTAAAACAGAAAATTACCAAAGTGAAGCAACATTATTTTTCAGCCTTCCCTGTCCTTGGAACCAAATTCATCAGAGCAAAATCTGTCTTAAACAGCCTCTAGCATTTCACTAAGAATACCAATAGTTCCCTAGATAGCATTTACTAGCCACCAAGATTTGCTAGAGCACACTTTTCAGCAATACATTTCTCTTCCATTACCTCGTTATCATGCAACAAGCTAACAAGCTAGAAGTTTCCTTTTTGAAGATATGGGCTTCAACAAAGTTTATCCTTTGCTCTACAAACAAAAACAAAGCAATATTTTTAATACCTCTCTCTCTCTCTCTCTCTCTCACAACACACAGACACACACACACACACAAAAGTAAAAACAAAAAAAAAAAAAAAAGGCAAAAAAA
>JAWDEX010211890.1:0-10578 GCA_035221805.1 Trichilia hirta
TTTATAGTAAATAAAAAGATAAAATAATAGTAACATCTATGTAGACTAGCTTAGCAAAAGTCAAAAAGAAAATAGTAGGCACCTACATTATTGGCAAGTTTATCAAAATTACCCTAATGGTCAGTTTGAAAATATAAACACGTCGCTATCAAAATTCGGTGCCTTGAGATAAGAAATAAAGCTTATTAACAATTTTGACAAAATAATTTGAAAATTAAGCTTTGTATCATTATCACAAATTCGGCACCTCAATCATGAATAAAATTTACAGAGGATAAGATTAGGCTATGACAATTAAGAGCACGCCAAAAATCTAAATATATTCAGCGAAAATTTTACATTTTGAGTGAATTTGTTGGTGCTAAGTAAATTTTAATTGAGGCTAACCCTCTCTTTAAAGCGATTACACTAAAATAGTTAGAGCAGTATCTTGAGAAGATGGGTATAAGATATAACAGCGAATGACTTTAATGCAAGTGAGTTTTTGTTAGTGTTGTATGCCCTCAAATCATTCATGTTGTCAATTTTAGGCATACTATATTGAGTTACTGTAGAATATATATTATATACATATTTATTAATAAAAAAAGTGTTTCAATTCTTATTTATATGCTGATTCTTCTATCCAATCATACTAGTGATAGAATATACATGTGAATCATCTAAGATAATTGGATTATCTAAATAGTTTATTATAGATGTAATATCAATTGGGCATTGATATTGCATAATAGACACAATGAATGTTTTCGATAAATATTATAAAATAATATTAGTGCGAATGATATGATAGTCATATTATTAGGATATTAGTGTGAAATAATGGTTAAAGTACTATTATTTAAACATGACCAAAGTATGATGAATCACACTAATGTATAATGTCAATAATTTATCATTGAATTATAAGGGTGTGTTCACTATTTCTCAGACCTTAAATGTCATGGTTGTCAATCAGTATAGATGCAAATAGTTTATATGGTATATATATGCGATACTAATCACGCCTTGTACACAAAAGTCGATTTGGTTATGTGTTATTTATATCGAGAAATAAATGACTGTCAAAAGAAATCTGTTGACTCAATATAGTGGATTTCGAGGTACCGTTGACTTGATCTAGATTTAAGTTTTCAATCGGCTATTAGTAAACAACTAAAATTAAAGTCTTTGGCTAAAATATAAATGACATACGAAGAGTTCGTAATGACAAGTTCAACTCGTATTGATTGATTATTCGAATAAAACTGAATTAAGAATATAGATATTTGTGAGCTCTAATTTGATTGAAATTATACAAATGAAAGTTGATTATTCACACAAAATCTATAATTGGAAAGAAAGTTCGATGAAAATTTTTTTCATTATGAGTTAAGGGTTATAACACATTGCTAAATATCAATTATAGTTACTGAGCATTCGGGTGGTTCGAAATGAGATCAATGAAATTGATTTTAGCTCACAGCTAACTTTATAGTGAACCTGAGAGGTTACAATACAAACTTGAGATTATCGTTGCTATGAAAGAGAGAAAATAATATCCGCAAGAAAGTTAGTACTATCGGTGCTATTAGTTGACCAAAAATTATAAATGATTTACGCGTTAAATAGTTTAACGAAAAGAGAGCTTGAAAAATTAACTTTATTGTGATTTAATGTAAATCACAGTATTTCATAAATATTTAGATATTTAAATAGAATTAAGAGTTAATTTATAATTTTAAAAAATTAAGAGGCCTAAATAATATTTTATAATTAGGGCTTAAATAATATTTTTAAATAAAGACTTAAATGATATTTTATAATAAGAGAGTCTTAATGACATTTGCCATAAAATTATAAAACAGAAGTAAAGTTTTTGCTTTATAATTTCATTCAATTTTCTTTTTCAACTTTTTGCTTTCTGTTTTCTCTTTTAAATTGGTCAATCAACAGAAAATTAAAGACATTTGTTTTGTCAAAAGTATCACATTATTAATACTGCACTTTATCTATAAATTACTAAAAATTAATAATTGCAAATTAAATATATTTAATTTGCATAAAATATAAATATTCAATTAAAATCATTATTTTCTCTGTATTTTATAGTTTGTATGTGATTATACATATATAGTAGCTCTAATACTAAATGGCTTTACAAATTTAAGTAGTTAGATGATGACTTTTATTAGCATTTAGCAAATTAATTTTGAAAAAAAAAAGTTTAAAAAGGATTGTGATAGTAAATATCTAATGTCCCATATTTGACTATATAAACTTTAAGACTCATAACTATTAAACTATTTAAATACAATTAATTGAGCTATTATCTTGGAGTTTAAGTTTTTAAATTAAGTAATAATTTAATATAATATTAGAATAGGCTAAATTCTGACGGTCATGTGTTCGAATTCTTCTAAATACTAAAAATAAAAAGTAATTATTTAAGACTACTTGATAAAACTCATTAAATAGCACTCACTGGGTGTAGTCGAGTGGTTTCATTATGGGGAGGCATTTGTGTTGGTCTTGGGTTCGAATTTTTTGGAGTGCATTTAGGTGTAAGAGTCTGGTGCAGTCGATGTTTTATCCTGTACTTGGTACCATTGCAATGTGGTCCCTGTAGATGATCTTAATTGATTCAGGATATGTGCTGTATGATCTGCGGACACGTATCCTAAAAGAATGAGTGCCTGGTCCGTGTATGGCCGGCCGCTGCAGTGATGGCTGAGTATAAGAATTTTCTCGTCATCAAAAAAAAAAAACTCATTAAATAAAGCCAAACTTACACATAATACAATTATCCCAAAAAAATAAGGCTTGTACGTGAGAGGAATATTAAATCACATACATACAATTATTTAGATACTTATCTTCAAATTTAAACTTTTAAATTAAGTGGTAATTTAATAATAATTACTTTGATAAAATGGGACTTGTATGTAAAGTAGAATGTTAAATCACTTAAATATAAATATTTGGGCCTTATCTTTGAGCAATTATTTGGGTTTACCTTGACAAAAGTCATTAAATAAAATCAAACTTACATATGAGGCTTAATTTGAGATACTTAAATACAAGTATCCCGAAAAATCGAATTTGTACGTGTGGGATAGAATGTCAGGTCACTTACATACAATTGTTTGGACAACTTATCTTCAAGTTAAAATTTTTAAATTAAGTGACAATGTAATAATAATCACTTTAAAAAAATCAGACTTATTTGTAAAGATCTTCAAACTTAAATTCTTAGATGAGGTGACAATTCATTAACAATCAATATTGGAAAATGAGGCTTGTATATAAAGATGAATTTTGGATCCTTATCTTCAAATTTAAACTTTTAGATCAATTAACAATTTAATAATAACTGCTCAACAAAAAAATATTAAGGGATTTAAATATAATTGTATGTCACTTTATCTTCGAGTTTAAGCTTTAAATTTAGTTGCAATTCAATAACAACCACTGGCTGAATCGAGACACATATGGGCTACGGACCTTCACCTTGTTGACTAATTTTATATTTTACGTATATTATATATAGATGAAACCTATCTATAATTTCAATTAAAGCAAATTCCAAAACCTACACAGACTCTGTACAAAGCTGCAACAACAATTTTTCCTAGCCGTTTGTCTTGTAGTGCTACCCCGCCCAGATTGAGTTGGCCCAGACAAAACTGGGCCTTTGCAAAGTGGCCTAACCCTACTCCTAAGTAGATTCAATTAAGCGCAAGGTTGGCTGAGTAAAATCTCAGGTTTAGGATGGTTTTAAATTCTTAATTATGATTATCAGTACCACATTCTCAATAATGTATAAACCAGAAATATTCGAATCGACGCCAACCCACCTATTTATGGCCGGAGTTTAATTCCTCACAAAGATGGCGAAAGGCAAATTGGGCTTCAGCTTAGCCATGGTAGGCAGCTCGGAATCTTGCTTTCAAATATTAAAATTTTGATATGATTTTAATATCGATCTGTTGTTTGTTTATGCATTTCCCCGCCTAGAGTTTGTTTTTTCTGCTCACCATTGAATTGTTTTGACCCCAAATGGTGACAAGAATTTTTGAGCCAGTTAGAATTTTCACTTTCTTTTCATGATCAAAGAATCTAAAATGTACAATATATTCTAGACATCGTGGATTCTTGAAACTGCAGTTAATTATCGTTAACCTGCAGGGCTTATAATTAAGGCTGTTGTTACTGATCTAATATTTTTCACCTTTAGGCTTGAGCTACACTTTTGAATACCGAAAAGCTTCCTACGTTAAGAGTGTTAATTTGTAGTTACAAATTGTTGATCTTTCAACGAAGCCTCAACTACCAAAGAAATTAAACCTCACAATCCATACAGGCAGCTATTCAAAGGTCATTTAATGCTATTGAACTCCCTTCATCTGACTTTCAAAGATGACATGATTGAACTTGGAAAACTCCAAAGGAATTCAGGGAATCTTTAAACTGGCTTCTAGCTTAGCACTTTCCCGTAGCTATAATCCGAGGCTATAGAAATACACGTAGAAGTAGCAGTCCATGACCACGCTTCTGTTCTTCTTCACTTAAAAAGTACTATTAAAATATGTAGCATGGCTTTTCCAGTGCAAAATTAACATGTGAAGCAAAGTAACTCTTGAGAAAACTTTACTGCAATCGGGATAAGAGCCTGGATGGAACATACTCACGGTCATGAGTCGTGGCAACGATAAGAAGAAACCCATCTGCCACTGAGATTATCTGTGTCTTTATATGGTGATGTGAAAAATACTATTATTAATTAATAAAATTATAAAATTTATATAATTATTAATAATAAATTATATAAATAATAAGATAATCAATATTATAATATTATATTAATTTGTAAACAAAAAATTATATAAAAAATTATATTTTTAATGCTATTCAATATTTTTTCAATAAAAGTCAATGATCTTCGTAATTATTTTAATTAACCTCTTATAATTTTGGAGTAAAAGAATCATGTGTAAAATATAAAAAACGTATAAAAATTGCCAAAACTACGCAACTCACCAACAATACTTTGCTATTAAAGAGTATTATTATGTATATAAACTTCAATTAAAAGGCATGTATATTATTTGATATTGTATTATTTTTACGTATTTTTTGTTTTCAAAAAATATTTATGACATTAATTTATGCAATAATTTGCATCTTAACATTATTAAAAATAAAAAGCAATCATTTGAATTAGATAGTATTAAAAATACAAATTTTTTTATATAAACTAATATGATAATCATCTATAATTATCACATATCTTATATTTTTATTCAAATAAGTAAAAATTTATAAAAATAAAAATAAATCAAAAGCAATATGTGATAATTATAAAATATTATTATATCAGTTTGTATGAATAATTTATATAAAAATTTTGTATTCTAATATTATTCTCTTAAATTATATAAAAATATATGAGATAAAGAAACAATTCATCTATTTTAAATCAGATAGTTACATAAAATTTTATGGACGAAGATGAAATTTTTTAATTGCGGTGTTGTAGTAATTACTTCAAAACGAGAATCAAATTGATAATTTGTTTTCATTTTATCTATCAAAATCTTATCAAAACTTCTAAAGATAATAATTTTTCATGTCGAAATCTAATTTCTATGGCTAAGCTATGATTCGTATGATTCAAAAAAGAGTGACGAAATGATTTTTCAATTGGGACCAGTCTATAATGGTGCATTTATTTTATAGTGGGGAATACGATAAGATACAATTAATACAGAGCTATTATTAATATTTCTGAGAGCGAAACCTTGTGCTAGAACTCTACTCACTAATGGCTAAATCTGTACTGTAACTCAGAAAAGATAGAATTGACTGGAGAGTTGAACGGGTCTTTTGAGTAATTTACCCAAAGAATTATGGCCTTCGTTTAAAATTGCAATTCTTCTTCAGTTCTTCTGCGTTGCAAAATTATATGTGTATATTTTTTGATAAAACCTTTTTCTTTCAATTTAGTAACTTCCTTATTTCCTCTGGTTATAATTACAACTTCGAAATTAGAATGCAGACTAAATAAAACCTTAGTTGAAAGAAATAATCAAATATTAATGTAGAAATAATTTTAATAAAACTCTTTTATTTTAACATTTTGTTATGGGTGCGTATATTTGATACATAATCAATCAAACACTCCTTAAAAGTAAAAATGTTCTTGAAAATTCTTGCTCCCTCTCCAAAATCAGTGAATAATACAAAAATATAAATTATAAATATAAGCAAAATTTTAAATAAATAATACAAAAATTTATTAAAAAAATTACGGATAAAGATGAGAGAATAATTCACTATAAAAATAAAAGTGTATATAAATTACATATTCTTAAGTCACTTTTTCTCTTATTTTTTATATTTTTTCGTATAAAATAATTTTAAAATTATTTATATACTAAAATTTTAAGTTTTTAAAATATATAAAAATATTTTTACTTAAAATATATAATAAATATAATAAAAATTTATGACACATATAAAATAATAATTATTATTAAATTAAAATATGAATGTACCAAATAAAATTATTTTATATTAAAAAATTATAAATAAATAATATATAAATAAAATAAATTTATAAATTTAAAATTTTAAAATATAAATAATATTTAAATTTATTAATATATTTACTTATTTAATTTTTATATATTTTTTTCTTATGAACATGTGAGAATTATTTAAATTAAGAAATTTTTTTCTTTTTGAAGTATATTAGATCTCAGGCCCCGTAAACTCGGACGGAATTTTCGTGTTGATGAAGAGCAAAAGAAAACGAAAACGAAGTACTTTCATGTATTGTCACTTCAGTTGATTCCTCCGAGACATAGTTATTTGCATATTTTCTTTTGTTTTTCATCTGTTTTCCTTGAAAAATGGCATCAGCGTGGCCATCAATCCCAGTTATTTACATACAAATAGCATCTGGATTCTGTGCTTTTCCTTCTATGTGTCAAGCATAGTCCACTTGTCATAGGGTTAAGTTGTACCACTGTTTTTTCTTTAAATCCGGAAGTACTACTCTGGTTTCTTCTCTTTGACGAAACTCCACTCTCCAAGAAGGAAGAAAAATAGTACTACGGTTGTCATTGTTTGTCGATCACTTGATCAAATCATGATTACTGCAGGGGGAAACACTACCTGTGTCTCAAACAAACGTCGAAACTTGAGCTCTGCTAGAGATGATCATTTGCAGAAACTATCTGTTGTTGACCAAAGACAGCAAAGAAGAATGTTGTCCAATCGGGAATCTGCACGTCGTTCCAGGGAGCGAAAGCAGGCGAAGTTCGATGGTTTACTAGCTGAGATCGACCGTTTGAGGTATAAAAATAAACAGATTTTCGAAATGATGGTCATTGGCTCTCGAGAATATACAAATCTTTTGGGTGAAAATAAGATTCTTAATGCTCAACGCTACCAACTTCAACGAAAATTGAGTGATTTTTACGAAATCATTTGTTCAGTCGGTTACTCAAACAGTCACGGAGTTTCTGCTCAGCCTGGTATGGTATACTATGCTGAACCTAATTTTGTTCATGATCATTACGCTCAACCTAGTGTTGCTCACTATACTGAACCTAGTATTGTTCATGATCACCACCATGCTCAACCTCAACTTAGTATTGTTCATCATACCGAACTTAATACTGTTCAATTTGAGGATTCTAACCCACTCACAGTCGAGGATTACTTAAATGACGCTGACACATTCAGCTATCCAGTCGTGAATGAACCCACCATTGCTCCAGCAAATGATACATTCATGCTCTAGTTAGTTTCCAGCATTAAGTTAACTCATATATGTTTTGTGGTTAATTATTGCTAGTATGGTTGTGGTATCTGATATATTGTCTCTTTTTTTATTGATCAAGACAAAAATATTATTTGTAAAAGTTCACACTGGAAGATGTAATGTAACATGTCTTGGTTTGTTTGTTAGGCTCTATGGGGTGGAAAAGTTTTGTATATACAAGTGATATTAATTATCCGCTTATTTTATTAGAGTTAAACTTGTTTGTTAGTCAAGCTTATGATAACCTTTGATCAGGTTGGCAGGTGCATAAAAATTATTTGATCCCGATTATTGCAACTGTAAACAATTTTCATATCTATTAGCATTCTTGCAGATAAAAGAAATTAAAAATTGAAGTAAAATTATTGCTTATTTGGTCACGAATATTATCCTTTGCTTATTGGATTTGTATGGTTGGCCAAATTATATTGTAGTAATTTTGAGTGGTGGGTGTTCGCTGGTGTGGATTTTTCTGTATGATCCTAAATACCAAAGGGTAAAGGAATAATTAGTGACTTATGAACATAATTCTATCATTAACATAAGTAAAAGATTAATAAAAAATTCGTATTAGATTAAAATTATGAGATTATATTAGGGCTCTTCCTTTGCCACGTTAGCAGTAATTACAGGAGATAGAATTATTTGCCAGCTCTATTCCTCTGTAAGCTTAAAATCCCTCCCATGTTATTGGTTATTCTTCTGCCGTAGACCTTTAGATGGGCGCCCTTTTTGCTTTTGTATTACTTCAATTTGTTTAATTAATTTATTTGGCTTGAATAAAACGCCTTTTCCAAGCACATTTTTGTTACATAGATCTTCCAAACATTTGAGCAGTATGCCTTTATCTACAATCTTTTTCCCTTGAGTTTACTGCCACTTCTCTCTTCCAAAATCGAAGTCGAGTTGCAATCCAATCCAATCATGAAAAAATCTCTTGGCCTTCTAAACTGTCTCTGCTCTATCTAATTAAAACAAATGTTTAGTTAAGTGTTGATGCCTAAACTTTTTATGGACGAAAAATTTAACGCATCACATACATTTTACTGTTGCAATCGATGTAAAGGTCATATAAAAGGGTGCTTAACTCTAAACAGGAATTCTCGGAAGACTAACTAAAATTAAAGAAAAAACGAGTTAAGAGTGAAGTTAAATTACCGACAAATAAACTCTGACGCTCAAGTTAGTGGATTATCTAAGACCAAGTTAAAGAGAGAAACGTATTAAAAGTGTTTGGATAATTTACCGACCCGAGATGCTGGACTCAAAAAATATTTATGGAGGAGGGTTAATCTTGACTAGTAGAACTCTCTCTTTCTCTCACCTAGCTAAAAATGGTCCAAAAGAATCTACCCCTTTTTATGTAGCAATTTCATTATTTATAAGGTCTTTATATGTGTGAGAATCGGAGAACGAGAGTCTGATTAGACAGGATTAGGTATAGTCATTTGATAGGTCTTTTCACCACTCCTTTACGTCAAGTTAGGGGATTGTAATGAGTGCCTGCAACTTATAGGATATGGTGCCTCTTAATATGATGGGATGCTCAAACTGTTTTTTGAGAAATATACCTATCTATTCTATCCGAGCCTCCCGTTTTTGAAATCTTAAGACTATATCACCTCAGTAATCATGACGATATTAGAAAAATAAAAAAAAATGAGGCGACAAGGTCAGGGCAGGTCGCTCACATAATAGATTTGTGATTAAAAATAACTGGTTGATAGAAGTCATCAATATTAAATTTTCTTTTACTTAAAATTTTAACTTAAAAATAATAATATAAAGTTTTATTTGTTTAATCTGGGTTATTCAAAATTAAATAAAGTGGTTGAATTGAGAGTATTAAATACCGATTCTTGATTTTAGATCTCAATCATTGAGCAAAACAAATTCAATAAATGAAAATTTATATATATATAAGTTAAGATACTGTAATGTATACACACCCACACCCACACACACCCCTCTAGAAATTTTTTTTAAAATAATATTTTAATTAATAATAGATTATTTACACATAATAATAATAATAATAATAATAATAATAATAATAATAATAATAATAATAATAATAATATACACACACACACACAACTCTAGAATTTTTTTTAAAAATAATATTTTAATTAATAATAGATTATTTACACATAATAATAATAATAATAATAATAATAATAATAATAATACTCAAAAAATAATAATAAATAATAATGATAATAAAAGTTAGAGTTTTCCTCTGTTGAAAGTATCCTTATTTTAATAAAATTAGAATGTGTTCATAATAGCAATTTAATTAATCAAACAATCATTGTTTTATTGTTTTTTTTATAAAATTACTTTAATAATATTAGTTGAAAATGTATTTCTTATACACAAAAGTAATGAAATAAAATTATTATATTAACTGAATTACTATTGTCCGAGCATTCTCATTTAAAGAAAGTAGGAACGTCATCGTTAGAAAAAATATTTCATAAAAGTTTATTTAAAAAAAAAAAAAAAAAAAAAAAGAACATGCAAGTTCTGGTACAAATACCAAACCAGTCTTGCAAATTTGTCTATAATAGCGAAGGAATCGTGTTCACTTAATTGAAATACATAGCATAAGAGAGTGATATGACTGAATTTCATGCTAGAGCAATGAGACATATTACAATTTTCTAATTCAATTGATAATTAAAACCAGAAATAAATACACGACTTTAATTAAAGATGTTTTTTTTTTTTTTTTAATTAAATTTTTTGGTTTCCCTTAAGCATATAGC
>JAWDEX010211901.1:0-10578 GCA_035221805.1 Trichilia hirta
TGAGATAAAATTTTCACAAAAGTAAAAATCTGCAACAAACAATATTAAGTATAAACAAAATTACAGAGGACAAAATTAGGTTATGACAAAATGCAAGGGCTACTTCATCAAATGCATCTAATGACATAAGCTTTCGAGCAAATGACGATGAATAATCAGTCACGACCAAATTGATTGCAAGTTAAAAGCAAAGAGAAGGAGATTATTGCATTAGAAAGGGATGAAAAATACGAGCCTAGAAAGCATAGACAGTGAAAAGAGCGTTAATGCGCCAATATAACACTTTAGTTACCTTCTTTCACTAGATCAAGCTCTTTAGAAAAGTTTTTTAATTGGGTGCAACAAATTGACAAGATTTTTACATATCATGACTATGATAAGGCTAAAAAAGTAAGTTTGACTTTACTAAAACTTACTAACTATGTAAGTTTATAGTGGTAGGATAACCTTATAAGACAACATCAAAAGGAGGGAAATAGATAAAGTTTGAAGATGAGGGCTTATGAAAAATCTAATATGAAAGTAATTCATTTCAGAGAATTACAAGTAGAATTATTCTTGTATTTCAATAGCTTTCGATAAGAGAGACTTAGTATTAGCAAGTATGTGAAGGAATTCAAAACCCTTATGATTAGGTGCGAGATCTAGGAACTAAAAGAGCAAACAATTGCAAGGTTCATTGGATGATTACATTGAAAAATTAAAGACATCATCGTAATGTATAAATATAAAGCACTCATTAATGTAATCTAACTTACAACACAAGTAAAAAAGCAACATAAGAGAGAAAACTCAAAATCACTTAAAACAGTGATACTATCATACAGTAAAGGCTTTGAGCCAAAAAATAAAGGAAATTCTAGTTTGATAAGAGAAAAATATATTGATAGTAAAAAGGAGAAAAGTAAAGTCGTTAAAACATTTAATAGGGCACATGAGATTAAATGTTTCAAATATTTAGGGTATAGCTATATCACTTCTGACTGTCCAAACCATCCTATAATGGTGCTAAATAGGATTCAAAATAAAGTGGTTATTAAAGATAAAGTTGAGAGTAAGGAGGAAGAAAAAGGCAGTGAACTCAAAGAATGCACCTACTCAAATGAATGAGAGATGTTACTCATCTGACAAATTTTCATTGGGCAAGTAAAGAAAGGCTATGAATAATGCATTCGCCTTTTTTATAGCTTCTACATTGTAGTGGCAAAGGTATGCACCTTGATCATAGATGGCAGTAATTGCACTTATGTTGCTTCTTTGACCATGGTAGAGAAGCTGAACTTGTTAACTCGTGAGCATCCATATCTCTATGTATTGTATTGGTTGAATAATATTGGTGAAGTCAAAGTCATCAAGCAAGTTAACATTTTTTTCTCAATCCAAATGTACAAAGATAAGTCTATTTTTAATGTGGTACCTATAACTACAAGCCACTTACTCCTTGGTAGGCCATAGCAATTCGAAAGAGATACACTTTGTAAGGGAAAATAAAACTCCTATACATTTTGTAAAGATGGTTGAAAGGTGGTTTTGCTATCAATTTTTAATAATCCAGTTTGAGAAAAATCAATTGAGGCAAAGAAGGAAGAGAAAATGAAAACATTATTATTCACTAAAAATGACTTGAAAGAAGTACTTTCCAACCTATTTTTTATTATAATACTAATATTTTGTGAAGTGTTGCATACTGAGAAGTCTTTACTTCCATCTCAAGTCCAAAAAATATTATGCTAGTTTTTTGATTTATTTTTAAAAGAGCTTCCTGAGAGGCTACCTCTAGTATAAAGAATTAAACATTAAATTAATCTTGTTTCTAGACTAGCTTTACCCAATCGAATAGTATATAAGATGAATTTGAAGAAGGCTAGGGAGTTATAATGTCAAGTAATATAACTTTTAGAGAAAGGCTATATTCGAGAATTCATGAGTTTATGCTTAGTTTAGACTCTATTGGTGCCAAAGAAATATGAAAACATGTGTATATGTGTGGATAGTAGGGCAATTAATAAGATAGCTATCAAGTACTATTTTTCAATTTCGCAGCTTAATAACATGTTAGATGAGATCCACAAAGCTTTTATCTTCTTTAATATTAATTTTTAAACAATGGGTATCACTAAATTCGTATAAAAGAAGGCGAGCAAAAGACAGTATTCATGATAAACATAGCCTTTATGAGTGGATGGTTATGCTATTTAGCTTATCTAATGCATCTAACACCTTCATGCGGCTTATGAATCATGTGTTAAGTCTATTCTTAGGGAGGTTTATTGTTGTTTATTTTCATTTATAGTACTTATATTGAAGACTATGTATAGCATTTGTGTGATGTGTTCAACAGCTTAAGACGTGAAAAGCTTCATAAAAATTTTAAAAAGTGCTCATTTTTTCAATCCCAAGTGGTGTTCTTAGGCTTTATTATTTTAAAGAATGGAATTCAAGTCAATAAAAAAAAGGGTCAAAGTAATCAGAGAATGGCCTAGAATAATTAATATTTTAGAGGTATGATCATTTCATGGTTTGACATCTTTTTATTATCAATTTATTAAAAATTTCAATAATATTGTAGCACCTCTAAACAAAATCACTAAGAAGAATGTTAGGTTCATGTAAGGGAAAAAAGCTAAGAAGAGCTTCAATAAAATTAAGGTAAGGTTATGCCATGCTCTTGTCTTAGTACTACTAGACTTTAAGAAGAAGTTTAAGATCGAATGCTATACTTTCGAAGTAGGAATTAGGGTTATTTTGATGCAGAATAAAGGCTAATTACTTATTTTAGTACAAAGTTAAGTGGAACTTCATTGAACTATTCTACCAATGACAAGGAGTTTTATGCATTGGTAATGGCATTGAAGACATGGTAACGCCATTTGTTGCCAAGATAATTTTTATTCACACTGATCATAAATCACTTAAACACTTAAAGAGTCAAGAAAAGCTTAGCTGACAATATGTAAAATAGGTAGAGTTTTTGGTGACCTACCTATACGTGATCAAATACAAAAAAGGGGAGTTCAATACTATAGCAGATGCACTCTCTAGACGATATTCTCTCATTTTATATATGAATTCTCATTTTCTTGGATTTACTTGGATAAAAAACTTTATGTGAGTGACCCAAATTACTCCTCTATTTATTTGAATTGTGATGAAAAATTTGCTACTAATGGCTATTTTGAGTAAGGGGGTTATTTATTCAAAAGAGATAAGCTTTGTATTCTAAAGTGTACCTTAAACGAGTTACTTATACGAGAAAATTATGGTGGAGGCCTAACTAGCCATTTTAGTAAGAAGAAAACATATAAAGCAGTAAGAGAGCATTTTATTTGGCTTAGTATGATACATGATGTCCATCAAATTATAAAGAGATATGCCATTTGTAAAGGGGCCAAAAGCTATGAAAGGAGACATAGGCTTTATATGTTGCTGCCAATTCCTAACCATCCATGGACCAATATGAGCATGGATTTTGTGATGGGATTTCCAAGGACTCAACATGAAAAGGAAGCTATTATAATGGTTATGGATTACTTCTTAAAGATGAGCCACTTTGTTCTTTGTAGAAAAATTGATGATGCTATTCACATAATTGATTTATTTTTTAAAGAAATTGTTCAACTTTATGGCATTCAAAGGAGTATAATTTCAAATAGAAACATAAAGTTTCTTAATTATTTTTGAAAATCACTTTAGAAGTAACAGAGACTTAACTTCCTTTTAGCACATTACATCACCCACAAATTGACAATCAAAACTAGGTAGTTAATCAAACCTTGGGGATGCTTTTGAAGACTATTGTGGAAAAGCATTTGAAGGATTGGGATGAGTGTCTTGCCTACATGGAGTTTACTTATAATCAAAGCATCTAATGTGCTACTAAGCATTCACCCTTTTGAATTGTGTATAGCTTCAATCTCTTAACACCACTTGATTTAATCTCTTTTTTAAATAATGAGTTTATGAATTCAGATGGTGAGAAAAAGGCTAAGTTTGTGAAAAGGTTACATGAACAAGTCAAGAAGTATATTAAAGCAAAAATTAAAAATTATACTAAGATTGCAAACTAACATTACAAACTACTACGGTTCAATCTGGTGAACCTTTTATGGATCCACTTAAGCAAAGACTAATTTTTGGGTAAAAAAGTTAAAGCTGATGCCACGAGCAGATGGACTATTTCAAGTGCTTAAGAAAATTAACAACAATGCTTATAGGCTTAACCTACTAAAGAAGTATGGTATTTCTACCACGTTTAACATAAAGGACCTTTCTCTTTACTTGAAGGACTTCAAAGCTCCTTATTTGAGGTCAAATCAAAACTAACCCAAGAAAGATGATGTGCATTATAGATATCTTACACACGCAAAAGCAAAAGAGCTAAAATTCGAGCTTGCTAGCTTAGGCCTTACACATAATATTAAAATTAATGAGGTCTTATTTTTAAATTTAGAGGCCTAATTACAAGGAACTTTATTTGACCAGCCCAAGTTATTTTTGTATGAAACCAATCTAAGTCCAATAAAGCATATACCTAAAAACATTTGAAAATAGGCTAAACATCCAATTTTATATGAGAAAGAAGGAGCCTATAATACATATAAAAATAGCTAAGTCATGTGCTAGGTTCAATGGATCTTACAGTAATGTAACAAAAAAGGCAATTTGAAGAATTGATTGATTGAAAATTAATAAGGTTGATTGCTACCAATTAACATTTATTACTGAATAATTTGTTTCCTTATTTATCTTATATTAATTAGGATTAATTAAAGTTTTTTTATACATAATTCTAACCATTTATGATTAAAAACTTTCTCTATAAAAAGTAGTTTTATGAATATATTGAAATCATGAAATAAAAGTTATTCTCTTTACTAAGACAAATTTCTCTTATCAATATTTTCTTTTTTCAAGAGAGTGAATTGAGTGTCTTATCGTTTTTTGGTGCCAGAGGAGTGTAATGAATACGAATTGAATTCACGTTATGCATCATATACTTATCAACATTGAATTTCTTCTTTGGCATACCTATCTTTAAACTTTATTTCTTTTGTGCTCATTCTTAGAAATTATAAAGAATTTATTTTGAGTTCTTGTTTAATTATTTGAATTTAATCATTCTATTCTTATATTCAAATGATACACATTTTTTAAAGAGAGGCACACCATACCCACTCTACTAATAAAGTTTATCTTTCTTTTTTGAAGATCCCTTTTACTTGCAATGATCTTTTGCATAATTTTATTAGGCCTTAATGCTTAGCTTAGAGAATTTTAACAATTTCATGCTACTTTATGCTATTCTATTATAAGGAGAGATTTAATCAATAATTGTAAGAGTTGGACTTGCACTTTCTTCAAACATTCTCATCCTCGATTTGATACTATTATCATGGGTTATTAATTTATATGCATCAACTCATCTATACGATTCCCTAAGTGACCACATTCAAGGGTCAATCTTTTCATACTCTCTCGAGAGTGTTTTCATAATAAGTTTAGTAGTAAAGTCAATTTACTATAGGACTTTTTAAAGTGATCTAAGTGGGACACACAAGAAAAATTTGAGTACTATAGAAGTAATATTTAGTAGTTAGTGCAAGCATATGATAGTACTACAATTACTTATAAAAGTTAAAGTAATGGATTGTAAGTTGCCTTATGCCCCTAATAAACTAGTATAATTAATTTTACTATAAAAGGAGACCTTAAGATGAGATGGCTCAAAGTATCTAATTTCATAAGTTATAATATAAAGAGAGCTCTAGTCATTCACTAAAAAAGTACGAGTAATTTGCATTTTATTTATCGATTAATAAATGTTATAGTTCGAAACCTTTGTAATATTGTTGTGTAACTTTGTCTTGATAGGACCCTGAGGCCAATATATATATGATTAAATATAAATTGTGATAAACAACTACATCAATAAGACAATTTGTATAAACTATAGTTAAGTAAAATATAAATAATATAATTGATATAATAAATAAATTAAATCATCTATCAAAGAATTTATGTTTTTATCGTTTGAAGTAAAAGTTTTTGTAATATACCTTTTTAATAAGAATTATTTAATTATTTTAATAAATAAAATTTTGAAATTATATTCCAAAGATATGAAGTAAAATTTATAAATAAAATAAAGTATATTATACAATTTAACTTAAAAAAATAAAATTTTTACTTAATAATTTCTAAATCTTTTAAGAACTTAATCAAACAATACCAAAAAAATTTAAAATAACTTTTAATAATTTAAAAAATTCTTTTAACTATTGATATTTATATCACATCCTTGATTTTGATGATAACAAAATAAATGAGTATGAAAGATAACAATAATTAAACAATTCAAGCAAATTATCAACTTGGAACCAAAAAAAAAGAAGCAGCTTGAATGACAAACAAGCATTCATTATTTTAAGGTCTATCCTTAGAAAATTTGTTCTAATTATTTTGCTTATAAAAATTGCATTTGATTTAACTTAGAAAGGTTTTTAAAATTTGAGTAAAATTGTAAAAAGATGTTTTTCAAAATTCAAGTGAAATACCAACTCTCTTATTTATAAGAAAATTTCTCAAATACTTTAAAATTATCTAAGTTTTTCAAAACCCAAATGCCTTGTACTTAAATGTAAAATTTTAAAAATTTTAAGAAATTTGATCGAATGAATCCCTTGATTCATTCAAACGAATTGCCTTTACAAGCATTTAGTGAAAGTCCTTATTCAGCTATACTAATATGTTTATTTAGTCAAACGAATTCATATCTTTATTCGGACGAATGTGTGACAAAAATTAGATAAAAAGCTTTGATTTTTACAGTAGAATGAATTCAAAAAAATGTTCAAACAAACCTTTGAAAAGTTTGAAAACAAAAGACTTCGTTTTTTTTCAATCGAATGGATTTAACTATTTGTTCTAGTAAATTGAGGAATTTAGTCGAACAAATATCTTAATTTGTTCAAACAATCTTTGTAAGTCTTAATTCAAAGAGCTTATAAAAGTTTGATCAAACAAATTTTTTTATTAGTTCGAACAAATTACAGCAAATTTTGAAAATAATAGCTAGTTTTTCACTATAACGATTAATTTTTATGAAAAATAATAAAAGCTCATTTATTTCATTTTCTACAACTTTTTGCATGAAAATATTATTGCTTTATCAATCAAAATTGGGAGAATACACTCTTGAGCTAATTATTTGCATTCTCAATCTAAAAACTCTAGATCTTCATCTTTAGAAATTCTTGTAAGAATTTTCATTCAAGGGTTGTATATTTTTTATTTGTGAACTTGTTATTTGTTGTATCAGAAGTGAAAGAGAGGGATTCTTTCACTAAGGGGATATTGTAAACACACTTGAGAACGATTGTAATGTTTGGAGGTGAATTCAAAAAATTTTCGTTTTGTAAAGAATTATGGCCCTAGCTTTATATAGTGAAATCTTTAAGGGTGGCTTGAATGAAGTTTATATAGGTTTACTTTAATCTAACCACTATAAATTTGTGAGTGCTCACTTTGCTTATTCATTTTATTCTAGTATTTTTTGTGATTAAATTTTTATATTTGCAAAAAGAACCCACTTCACCTCCCTTGGGTTGCCGTATTGGCATTTCATTATTTAATAGAAAAATGATGCCAAAATGTTAGTTAATTAAGACTTTTTATTAAATAAAATGTTATTTCATTTATAGTTACTAGTGTAATATTTACTAATGTTAGGGATCCCAAGATTTATATCCTATAAATAATGTAACAATTGAGTTGTCAAATTTTGCATAATGCAAATTCTTTTAAAGTTAATAAATTTTCAATGGATGAAGTGATATTATAATGACAACTCAATCATCATCTTATTTGAGATGCAAATCTTAGAATATAATTTTGGAGTCCCATATATATATTGCTTGATAATTATAATTTTTATTATATGAGAAATAATTATTAATATAATTATATTGTTATCTTTTAGTGACTACTAAATTGAAATATGGTCACTGCAATACAATTTTAAAAATATCATTAAAAATTAAAGACACACAAATATATTAATATCAAGTTTAGTTTGTATTTAAAATTAAATTATTATTCGAAAGTTCATATAATATTAAAGTTGTGAATTTTGAATAAAAAATAGGATGTATTGTTTTCTATTTATAAAGTTTTAATTAAAAATATATTTACACAATAAAATTTAAAGTATTTATTAATAATCTTACTATTACATTTTTATGATTCATTTATTATATTTAAAAATAAAATCTAAAACTATTTAATCTATTAATGTTTCAAAAATTAAATTAATTCAAAGTAAAATTAATAAATACTCAAAAAGTTTATTAAGGTGTGCATTTAAATTTTAAATATAAAGTATTTTTATCTAAAATAAATATAATATATATTTTTTTTCTTTTACAATTATATGTTCGGGTTAAATAGAAGATATTATTCTTTTCTTCGTTGCTTTCCTTATTCTTTATATTCTACAAACCAAACACAATATAGAGACCATTGGGGTTTTGAGTCTTTGAACACTAGACATAAATTTGACTTTTAGAAAATACTCAACATAATATAAAAATATAATAAAACAATTTTATAATTAATTCAAAATATTAATATTTTTGGTAAGAAAATACTATTGACTAAAGCTCTATGGAATAAAAATGCTTTAATTAAAGCATTTTCAGAATGACCAAAATTCATTTTGGTAAGATACATCCCTTATTCATAGAACATAAATGCACACATGATTATATAACACTCGTGAATAGAGTTAAAATTATATAATAAAGAGATAATACCATTGGATAATTAATTATGTTTCATATTTACTATAACATGAAACATTGTCCCTAAATTATTAATCTCATTTAAAGTAAAAAAATCCAATGTTAAATCAATTATTTTGAATTTCGTTACGGATGTTAAATTCGGGGTCACTAAAATTTAAAAAGAAATCTATACACTTTGGTGAAATTGACCACTAGAAAGGAAAATGTAGTAGTTAAGAAGAATAAGATTACAGCACAAAACACGGTGCACTGTAGAACTGCCCGTATGCTAATATCTGCTCTCTCATCTCTTCTTTAACTAGTAGCACCACGCTTCCTCTACGCAGAAGCTATCAAATCAAAACACTACTAATCCTCAATAATCACATGATTAGAGTATTGTAATAGTTAATTAAATTAAAATCAGATATAACATGCAACAAACTTCCATTCAATTCCCCTCCTCTTTTTCCTATTAATCATCTGAATCCTAAAAGAACTGGAAAGTTGAAAAAACAAACTCGATCCTTTTAAGTTTGTGTAAAATCTTTGAAAGGATCCAACAGATTCAGCTGCGGGCTTGAATTTCACTCTCCGGAGCTAATTCGGATTTCGATTTAAGGTTTACGGTTTTTTCTATGGCTCAAGGGACGGGGAGGGGCAGGGTGGTTGGTGACTACTCAGTGGGTCGGGAGATCGGGTTGGGTTCGTTCTCGGTAGTATGGCACGCGAGGCATCGAGTCCACAGAACCGAAGTGGCCATTAAGGAGATCGCCATGAGTCGGCTCAACAAGAAGTTGCAAGATAGTCTCATGTGCGAGATTTTTATTCTGAAGAGGATTAATCATCCTCATATAATTAGATTACTCGACACACTTGAGGTTTGTCTATTTTGTTTCTTACTTTAATTGGAGAAATATAATGTCAAAAATTTTTCTGTTGTTTTCGTTCAAATTTAGCTTTGGTTTATGTTGAATTGTGTATGTCAATGTGAGCATGGTGTTTGTTTTGATATTGAATCATTTTGGAACAAGTATAAAATGTGAGCTCGTAAGTTATGTAACATGTGCTACTATTGTTTCTTTTTCTTTCTTCTCTTTATATTTTGATGTCTTGTGATAGGCTCCTGGGAAGCTATATCTTGTATTGGAGTATTGCAAAGGTGGTGATCTTTCTAGGTATATTCAGCGCCGAGGTTGTGTCCCCGATGAAACTGCAAAGCACTTCATGAAGCAGCTAGGCAAGTCCTGAAAATTTTTCTCATCGTTTACTTTGCATTTTGCAATGACTCAGTCATGCCATGATCTTTGGAAATTTTCCTAATTTGCAGCTGCTGGCTTACAAGTTCTCCGTGACAATAATCTCATACACCGTGACCTAAAGCCCCAGGTATAGTATGTTCAAATCAGAGTTATCGCTTTATTTGATTATTGTAATTTTATGCATGATTATGCCTTAGTTTGGTTGGTTATATTGTTCAAAGGATTGCAAAGTAAGACGGTAATTTAGTGATGGCATGGGATATTGTTTGATGTAAGTCAAACTTGTCCGGGTAAAATTTTTTTAACACAGCATTTTATTTATAATGTGTATAATTTTGGAACAGAATCTCCTTCTGTCCACAGATGATGACAGTGCAGTTTTGAAGATTGCAGATTTTGGCTTTGCTAGGTATATTATATTAACAACAACTTGTTTAGTTTACATGGACTGAGAATGAAGTTTATCCACTTTCTTAACACGTACACCTATTGTAATGGGTATGTGTATTAAGTGTATGTTTGAGTCAAATAGTGTG
>JAWDEX010211921.1:0-10575 GCA_035221805.1 Trichilia hirta
AGGAAATAAAAACGGACAAATAAGAAAGAAAGAAAAAGGGGCTCACGGGTGGTGGTGTTTCAAGCTTTTAAAAAATTATTTTTCAAAGGGCAAAAGAGGAAAGAAAGGAGTAGAAGAGAGAAAGCAAAGGTTGGTTTTTGTTTTTCGTTTCTTTCTATGCAAGTTAGGTGTGAATATATGTAAACATATTAACCTAAATTGCAAATGGTTTGCAAAATTTATTTTGTAAACCAAAACTAGTCTCCAACATCTTACTGTCACCTCCATCATCTTCCTACTAATGTGTGGATACCTTTGGAGACCTGGGGGAGACTTTAAGTTTGGTGGAGAAAGCTTGGTAAGATAAGAATTCCTTTAAACCTTAAATAAAAGCATGCTAAAATATTTAGTATGTTTATGTGCATAAAAAAAAATAAAATAAATGGTCCTTTAGGTTTTCATGCAAAATCACCCTTCAAAATAAACATATACCCTACGCAAGTGATGTGTAATTTCAAAAAAAGAGTGATTTAAGATAATAATATGATCCAAAAATTATAATAAAACCAATAAAAGAGTTTTAAAACATGAAAGAACACTTTTAATCTTTCATACGCTCAAAAAAGTAAAATTTAAAGTTACTATTTATCATCTCCTTTTTTAGATCTTAGGGTTTCACCATACCTATGCTTCAATCAAATGAAATCTCATCACAAATAAGTCTATCAATATCTTAAATACGATTTTATAGTACCAATAACTTCAAATCAATAAAAAATTAAAATACCCAAATTTGGATTTCATGAACCCTAAGTAAATTGAAGAAATAAATATTAGATCTTACCTTAATCAAGCTCTAGATTATATTTCGAATGTTAATTTAATAATTTGAAAGCTAATTGCAAAAAAATCTAGAGAGAGAGATTCTAAGTCTTGAGATTGATTGAGATAATAGAAAATACAAGAGATTTTGTAGAAGATCTTAGTATATATCTATAGCTAGGAGTGAAATGACAAAACCTCCTAAAAAAATCTTATTAAATTTTGTTTGAAAAATCGTCCATTATGACATCCTTTTTGTCATTAATTTTAGTTATTTTAATGGATAATTTAGATCTCGTAGTATATAAAAGTTGTATATTTTTGTCTTATGTTTCCAATAATTTAATAATCATTCAATTTAAATTTTTTTAGAAAAAGTTATATTCTAAAAGCTAAATAGTACATAAAACTCATTGTCTATCAAATTAACTTTAGAATCTTTTATTTTGAACTAGAAAATGACATAATTAAAGAAAATTGTTAACATAAGAATTATAGATTATTTTTTAGCTTTCTAATATATTAAAAATTATCTATATTGAAGTCCTCTAGGACCCAATATAGCTAAAAAGCTATAGTGTGCTATGATATACAAATAATGTCTTAAAGGAACTTTTCTTAAATTTAACTAATTTCATCTAAATCTTTTTTAAAACACTTGTTAATTCTTAATACGGGTTAGTTTGATCAATATGAACACCAAAATATATATTTTTTAAAAAATAAAAAAGTGCTCTTCAAGGTCAAATAACCAAAATACCCCTGAGCTATATATGGGCATTACAGGTAATGCTTCTAAGATACGCAATTCATATACGTCTGTCTTACTTGAATGGGAAGGCTCAATTGCAGACTCCAGTGTGCTGATTAATGCAGTGGAAAGAACAAATGGGTTTAAAGTATCTCGTGGTAATCATGTCTTATGTTACACATATGAATTTATATCTTTCAAACAAAGAGTCTCACAAAGCACATCTATTCATCTTTTAATGCAAACTACCGATAGATATTTTATTATATTTTATTATAAGGGTATTAATGCTTTTGTACTGGATTTTTTTGCATCTAACATAAAGATAAAATGGAATGGCCATTCCATTTCTGATCATACCAAACATAATTTCATTCCCATTCCCATTTCCAATGTCATTGCCATTGCCATTCCCATTCCCATTCTCTTCCATTCCATGCAACAAAACGTAAATTCTGAAAAAAAAAAATAAATAAAAAAATTCCGATCAATCAAGAGCAGAACTCAGAACATCTACTGGTTCTTGTTAACTATTTATTTTCCTGGAAAGTGTAGTTGCTTAGAATTATCATCAACATCCTCATCTAGAAACTCAGAGTCGGACTTTCTTAGGATACATGTGTTGTTATATACAGATGAAACTTGAGATTGCGGTAACATATGTTCACTTTCCTTCAGTGAATCTAACAGTCAACCTATCCATGTGATTTTTTACCTACCAACATCAATCTATCCAGTCGTTGCTACTTCTCACGTAGCCTAATCGAATTACCATTAATTAAAATATTACATGTTTCATATCGCTAGGGATTGAACCAATCATTGAACATTTTGCTCATTGAATTTCTTTAATTCTAAATTAATCGCAATTAGATATTATATTAAAATATTAGTTTTTTTAGCAAGAATGAGCAATATATTATCTGCAATTAGTAAAAACCAGCTAAGCTAGCTAGGATAATTGACCCCATAAAGAAAATAAAAATTTAAAACACTCGTTTTCACTGGAAATCCGGAAGCATGCATGACGTAGTTAACTGGTTTGTTAGTGTAGATATGTAGCTAACTATGAGTGAAGCACAAATAAGCTGAAGAATTTATTTCCTTATTATATAGTTTCATTGACTTGATCGTATATATAGCTTTTGTTTTTCCTTCTCTTTTCTTCATTGATTAATTTCTGTTTCTATATATTAAAATCAGGAAACCTTGCTGTGAAAAAAAGAAACCAACAAAAGCGCTTGGACGAAGCAAGAAGATTAGAAGCACATTCAAAGTATTCAGAAACTTGGAAAAGCTGCAAGCATATATATGTGTGTGTGTATGTGTGTGTGTGAACAATAATATATATATATATATATATATATTATTGTTCATTGTGTTGTAATTTTTACTATATCATGCTTATTGATTTATTTACTTTATGAAATTAGGGTTGATTCGTTGTGGTAAAAGTTGTCAACTGCGACGGTTAAACTTTCTGAGGCCAGATATTAAACGTGGTAATTTTGGCCAAGATGAAAAGAATCTCATCATCAAGTTGAATGCACTTCTTGGAAATATGTGAAACTTCTAATTAATACATAAATTAAAGTTTTGTTTAAAAAAATAGTGTTATTTTTTAGCTTTAAGATCATAATAAGTAAAATATTTAACAACTAACAATTTTTGTTGTATATCTTTTATTTATTTATTTATTTATTTTTATTTACTCTATAATAACAATAGTTTATTCAAAGCTACGACATTTTAATACTAAACGAAGCTTTACCCTTGCTATATATTTTTAAAATTTTCTAAATATGAAAGTGAACTTCGGCCATATGCATGATAGAAATCTTGGAAATTACAGATAATATAAATGTAACAAGTAATTAAGTTTAGCTTAATTTGAATGCGTGCCCATCAAGTTATATATTGCATTCAGCCCTGTTAGTGGATTCATAATTTTTTTTGGTAATTAATCAATAATTATTATTAACAGTTAAATTATTAAAACCATTTTTCTAAAGTCACTTAACTATCACTGTGCTATCCTTACAGTACTACTATAGAAGCTAAATATCATTAAGACATTTCTTCCCATCAGTGAAAGCCCTCTCGATAAACTTATAAGAAAAACAATAACACCGTCAAGAAAACAATCAGTTCAATCACATGGTTTGAAATAAAGAAAATGACACATAATTAGTTTTAAAACTAATTATGTCTTAAGATTCTCAGGTGGTCATTGATAGCTGGAAGATTATCAGGAAGAAGAGATAACAATTGAAGAATTACTGGAACACTCATCTGAAAAGAAAGCTCATACAAATGGAAATTGATCCCAAAAACCATCGTTTAGGACAAAATTGCACTGTCCAATCATCTTTCTCCGAGAACCAAAGAAGTAATTTTATGAATTCCAATGAAGATGATGACGAGTCCAGGATAATTCTCTGAGCAGTGCACCAGATATCAACATTGTTAGCAGTTTGCCTGATCCGAATCTGGACCTTAACATAGGCTACCACTTGTAGAAGATACATTATTTACTCTTTAATTAGGCAACGTGTTGTTTCATTTTAGCATGCATGTGTCAGTATTATTTTCTTATTGGTTAAGATTAATTGATTGTGTTTTGATGCTAGATTACTGCTAAATCTAAAAGTTTAAGCTTATAGATAAGAGTTAAACCATATCGTTTAAAGACAATTCTTGACAGATTAATCAAATTATAGAAGAGAATCCTGTATATACTTTCAATTTTTTTATATGACATGCTTTGAGAACAAGACAATGGTTACGATTTTTTCAGAAAATCTTGGTCCAAATACAATCTCCACGGAATGATATCTACAAATCTACCATGAATAATACTATGCACGAAATATAAATGTATGGATAAGGTTGCTATTTCTATACTATGGAAGTGAAAGTTCAGTAACAACCAAACATTCAAATGAAAGTTTGATTGAATAGTGTGTTGTGTTGTTTACGAGTTGTTTCAATGGATTGGATATTTCCACCAACTGAAGATTTCAATAGCTACTAGGTCCTCTCAAAAGTACAGTTATTTCCAAAATTAACCAATATCCACCAAGCAAGCATGCATGCTTGCATACTGCTATCTACCATTCAAGTATGAAGACTTCCCTAACTTTTAGGTAAATTGATCGCAAATGGTGTACAAGAATCGAGAGCGATGTAGCTGTGTTGGTCTGGCAATTGTGGAATTGATTAGTGTTTATCCAACTTAAAGGGATCAATTTGGCGGATCAAGGATGTTGTATGTCGATGGAGAGACCCATGATCTTCTTTGAATCTTTTATATATGTTTAGAAATTTAATTAACAAATGTATGCTTCGCAGAGATTTCATTGGAATAATACTTTTAATGGGGGAAAATTTTGTTAATAACTATAAAAATTTCATGCAATTGCTAAACGTAGAGAATGGTTAAGCATGAAACAAAACATATTGTGTCAAAAGAACAATTTGTGTATAATATTTCAAAAATTATGCATAAAAGATAGTTTCATTGAAGTTTATTTTGGGTTCTCAAGATGATTTACGAAGTTAATTATAATTGACATCGAAGCTAGCGATTAATTAAAACAAAAATGGATCACGTACATACATCAATAAGAGAATTCCTCATGTATTATATATATATATATTGTTGTACGCAGTACAAGTTGGACTAACTTTCTCAACTGTCATTATATCATATCATGCATTTTTGAGACAACTGAAACCGAAAAACCACCATTCCAAGTCAACCCTAGCTAGGGTATTCCCTAAGACGAATTAGTACACTTCTGTATGATATAGCCTTTTTCACAATTTTCATAACTCTCTCTCTCCAAACTCAGACTCACGGGCATGCATACTGATTCAATTCTGTAACAAATTTCTCAAAATTTATCAATGAGGAAGCCTTGTTGTGATAAGCAAGAGATGAACCGAGGGGCTTGGTCCAGGCAAGAAGACCAGAAGCTCATTGAATATATCCAAAAGCATGGTGAGGGAAAATGGCGCTCCCTTCCTCGAGCTGCAGGTACCTAAGAAAGAACATGAAGAAAAAATAATAATTTCCCCCTTATATATATGCTAGAGATATTGTAACAGACCTAGGATTTTTCATCATCAAATACCATTAAAATTATTAACTTCTTGATCATTACTATATATACTTTCGATTTGAGTAGGTTTGCTTCGTTGCGGTAAAAGTTGTCGATTGAGATGGATAAACTATCTAAGACCAGACCTCAAACGAGGAAACTTTGCAGAAGATGAAGAGGATCTTATAATCAAGCTCCATGCTCTGTTGGGAAACAGGTAATTAATTCCAAAAATTATAAATTTAATTAATGTTTCATTACGTTGTTTTTATTTTGTGAATTTGCATACGCATGGTGATTATATATAGGTGGTCTCTTATAGCTGGAAGATTGCCTGGTAGAACAGATAATGAAGTGAAGAATTACTGGAATTCTCATCTCAGGAGAAAACTTTTGAACATGGGAGTAAATCCAGATAATCATCGCATTCACCATCACTTAATTATTCAGCCTAAATCGACTAAATCAATTCCTGAACAGGTTGATAAACTCTCTTGTGCTATAACTTCAGCTCCAGCAGAGAAAACGTCATTTCCTGAACAGGATGATGAACTCTCTTGTGCAAGAGTTTCATCAACAGCAGACAAAATCTTGAAAGAAACACCTGATTTGAGTCTTAAACTTGCCGTGCCTAATTTTCCTGAAGAAGAGATGAAGAACTATTCGGATAACAAAGGCCATTCATCTACAACGCTTCTTCTCTTCAAATGATCGGAAACTTGGGCTGAAGGTATTGAATATTTTCATGTTTACAACGTAAATAAGAAAAACTATATATCTAATTGGGACTAGATTTTTAATTATATAATTATGTTAAAGGGTATTTTAAGAACATTGTATTTATGTCAAGAGAGATTTTGTGTCAAAATTTAGAAGAAGACCAAAATCCAACGGCATCTGAAGCACTAATAGCTGTTAATGTATACATATAGCGTTCAAATAAAGATTAGGGTGTATATTAATATTCCCTTTCATTTCATTCAATGTATAGGCTTGGTTGGGGAAATTAAAAATTTATTAAACAACAAAACTAAATATTCATGATTAGAGATAAATTAACAGTGTAGAATAATCAATAATTTTCTTTTTTTATATAATTTGACGAGGTCCATATTGTTTTTTTTTCTTCTTAATATACAAAAAATTTATTCTCAAAAATAAAATATGAACTTGCATTAAATTTATCCAAAAGGAAAATGTTTCTTATTTATTTATTTTTTAAATAATTGGAGATGAAAAGGGAAGAGAGAAATAAAAATGCCTTATATTGGGTTATAATTTCATATGTTTCTAAATATATATGTTTGTCAGTGCTCAAATACAAGTTAAGCCCACTTACAATAATATGAACATCAATGCAGTATCAACTTCAGGAGCGTACGACTACTTCATTATAATTATTATTTCTAAATATATGCAATTTTTTAATTTTTAAACATATATATTTTCACTAACAATTATAATAAATGACCTTCACGAGATAATCTAATAAAAATAATTAATAAATTAAATATAACTCAATTCTTTTCGTTATATGTGTGTACATTTTTCAACTGAAATAAACTATTACTGTTGAAATTGCATTGTACATCCAAATAGTGCTAAGAAGACATGATCCAGAAGGATCGTTTCTTTTTCATTTTTATAATTATTACAAAAGAGTAATCTCAAATCCTCATTTACGTCGGTGCGAGAGGATTTAAATCTCAGACCTCTCGTACCACCTCAAAATATTTTATCGGTTAAACTACCCAGTAACCACAAATATATATATATATATATATACACACACACACTAAATTTATTATTTTTAAGTTAAGCAACATACTTTTAATTTTCAAATGAAATTCAATATGTTCTTCCTTTCATATATTTTAGATTTTGTGTCCAATCCTACATGAAACTTAATGATGCAGTCGCTTTTTTTTCTTTTCTTCAGATTTGAAAGAAATCCTGAAGTTTTGTAAGATAATATATATAATATTTCAGAGTAATTTAATGTATCTGTCAGACCTTCGTGCAAAAAGGCATTATTAATGCATGCACAATTATAAAATATGGTTGCATCGCAAATTTTTTTGTGAAAGTACCAAACAGGTGAAAAATATGTAACTTGGGTTTAAATGTTTTTATGCAACCAAAAACACACACAAAAGCAAAAATATAAACGAGTAGATATACTTTCAATTTTCGATGAACTATGTGAAGTTGAGTGGGATGTTATTTGTAAGATTTTGTTAAGGGCTCTATTTGTAACTGTCAATATCAAATATTTAATAGTTAAAGTAGAGAATTTTCATTTTCACAAAATTTTTTCTGGAGAATTCGGATGATTGGTCCCAACATTTTCTCTGCGTTCTCTTATCAATGTTTCTTACTTTCTTTATATCCAATCATCACAAACCTTATATTCACAAAACAAAAGCACTGTAAGTTCTATGAAGATCATTAAGAATTTTTATGTCCATTAATTTATTACAACGATGCTTGTGTACCGGCGAGTTAATTCTTGCCTTGATGATATTAAAACTTCAGTAAATAATGTAGTCTATGGTGGCTTAATGAGACTGTCTTTACAGTTTTTCTCGAGAAAAAAATAAAAGCACAGGTATAAAGTAAACTATGAGAATTTTGAATAGGTATAATTCAAACTCTTCCATAATTTTTTATGCACGAGATTCAAGTTTCAAATCTTCAAGATTATTAAAGAGTGGTAGTGGTTAAAAGAAGAAAGAAAAGGGCAGAAGAATGGGTTAGAATCTTATCTCGGTTGACAAAGAAGAACAAGACAAAGAAATTTATTCGAAAGAAATGAATGAATTCATGAATAGCTTTTAGTTAGTGGGGCACTCAACGAAACAAAAAATTATGATCTTCCGAAGGACAGATCTTTTGATGGATAATTGAATTTGTTCATGAATAACAGGGCATAGAAAAAAGAAATTAGATAATAATAAAAGAAAAAAGAAAGCAGTTTGGTTAAATAGATACCAAATATTCAACAGTAGTTAGTAGTTGCATGTGATTCAGTTTCCAAACTGATGTGAATTGTTTCTTGGTAGCTAACTAGAGACCAATCTATATATCTACCATTCAATGTGAAAACCAATTAGCTTTAAATACTTTACTCAAAAGGTACTGAAACATTCACTTGCTATTAATATTGGCTTATGATGTTTTTTTTTTTCTTTGATAGAAATATTATAATCCTGTAGTAATTTGAACTTATTTGGTATTTTAAAGAATTTTTATGTACGCAATTAATTTTAATTTGTATAATCAATTACACTTATGGGTGGGCATTTGGGAATTGGATTGAGCTAAAATTTCAATCCGATCCGCGCATTGCAGATTGTGTTTAGGACAATCCAATCCAATCCGATAGTATGGTACAATCCAATTCAATCCAAAACCCTTAAGGCAAATTGGATTGGATTGAATTCGTGGATAGAGCTTTGGAGCTAAATTTAAAAATAAAACTTAAAATTAAGGCGCAAATATACGAACGGTTTAAATTTGATTATTGAATTTCGATCCAAAATTAACAAAAATAAAGAGAAAAATTAACCTGTCACAATTTTTTTGTTTGATATTTTTAACACTTTGCAGTAAATAAAATTGTTGATTCTAGGAGATTAATACAACCTAGAAACAAGCATAAGATCTTAACAAACTGTAAATTAAACAAAAACTCCAATTTGTAGACCAAAAAATCTAATCAAAATACTTGCTTCTAAAGATGAAACAAATGTAAATAATCAAGAATTTAATCGAAAATTGAAACCAAATGCAATCAAAGGATCAAGAATAAGAAACAAACAATCTAACACATATATATTTCTCAAGTTGTAGTAATTACTATGCCATAACAACCGGAGCAAAAGAAAAGAGTTTAAAAATGAAGTGAGATGAGAAAGTGAAAATGAAAGGCTAGTCGGTGGTATTCTCAAATGACAAATGTAATGAAAATGTGAAAATGAAAAAAAGGGGATTATATATATTTAGGGTTTGAGTTGGATTTTTGGATTGGGTTCGGGTTAAATTTTGGGTTGGATTTTAGGTGTGGATTGGCCAATTGAAATTAATCCAATTCACAATCTAAGCCGTAAATTGTCTATTATAAAATTTCAATCCGTAAGTCAATCGAATATGCTTAAATTAGCAGATTGGATTGATTAGAATTTACCACCCCTGGTTTTGAGTGGTGTTTATTCCTACTAGTTTCACCTGTCCTAAAATAAAAGTATTTCTGTCAGATTTTTATGTTTCAAAATTTCCAATGGTTGATTTTCTGTTGTGTCAATCGCAGTCCTAGGGGATTAGTGGATCCAAATGAACTTAATAGTAAAAATTTGGTGGAAGTTTTCAGGCCTTTGCCCTGACATTTGCGCTATTCCTGCTGCCGTGGATGTTTTAATAACCTAACGAGTATTGTTGGCTTCTCTGTTCTTCCAGCAAACAAGATCCAGATACGGAAGAAGCCTCATCTATGTCAGAAACTGTGAACAGCCAGAATGTATCAACTTTCCCTGAAAGTGAAGGAAAACAGAGAGGAAGCAAAGCTGCTTTTTGGACCTCATCAACAATGGAAGGCAAAAGGAAAAGAGGAATACCTGCTGGTGGAAGGGCAAAGAAAAGAAAAATGCCTGTCAACCAAGTTAGAAGATCAAGAACACATGTTGGAAGTAAGGCTTTTAAAATATATGAAAATGAATCCGATGAAAGCAACTCTTCTGATGAAATTGGAATAGAGGAGATCAAAAGTGAAGACAATCACAAAGATCATGGTATGGTCAATAAAGATGATTTGGAAATTCTACAGGTTGAAGCAGTAGAAGATTCAGCAGCATCACACAGAAGCAAGGAAGATCAGCAAGAGGTTGCAGAAAATGTTAGCCGAGCAGAACAATTTGCCGAAGC
>JAWDEX010211932.1:0-10574 GCA_035221805.1 Trichilia hirta
TCAATCCAAATTTTGGTACTACTGCAGTAATCATACCAAAATTACCAAAATACTCCTCGCTCATTTCTACTTACCTTTTGCCTTAATCAATATACTAATTCTTTATTTATCTTAGTACTCCATAAATCTTAAGTCTAGATGGAATTCTACACTTATTTAAAATTTTATAATTAACAACTAAAAAGAAATTTGTTAAATTGAATCCAAAATTACTTTTAATTTCCACCATCGACACCTTTCAACATATTCATACATGAAAATTTAAATCAAGATCAATTTCATGTAATTTTCATAAATTCATAGCGGCCAATTATTGTAGGATAGTGATTCATGACTAGAAATTTAAAAAATAAAATTTTACAAATTATCCAATCCATACACTGAATTTCTTAATCCTTTTAATTTTTTCAAAACAAATGATAATAATTTACACAATACTAGACACATAATAATTCATATGATTTAAACATACATACTTTTTCAAATATTCAATAACATAATATACATAAAATTCATAACCAAAAATTTCATAAAATCAATTCATGCATATGTAGCAAATATTTATCAAAAAAATAATTTTGATAAATCATACATGTATCTATAAAATTAAATAAAGAACAATATACACATATTCTACATGTATATTTAGAGATTTATCAAAATAATACACATATGTATACATATATATCCGTATTTCAATTAGACAATATATATAAATATATGCACAATCCATAAAAGAATTGAGAAAAGTGAATGTCTTAATGATTTAATATAAGAGTAACTCTAATACCACTTGTTGGAATATAAACTAAATAATTAAATTTCTCATATTGTATCATTAAAAGTAAAACTAAATACGAAAGCGTACCTAAATCTACCATAATAAAATTTGTAAATAGATCTTATAGCTGATCTTTCAAATCAACACGCAGTTCTTAAAACTCTCTATTTTCTTTCTTTGATGATTGAATGTCAAAGTAAAAGAAACGATGCGTATGATTTGGGCACCATGACTTTTTTATATAAAAAAAATAACTTCTTAAAGAATTTGTCCTCAACTTCTTGAATAAGTTATTTAAATCTTCTTAAAGAAACTGACCTTAATTTCTCGGAAAAATTATTCAAAATTTTTTAGAAAAGTTGTCTAATGCTCTTGAAGAAGTTGTTCAAATTTTTTTTTTATAAGTTAATTTCAAAATTTTTTTAAAATTTTTTATTATTTTTAATTTTACCCATCATAATATTAAAAATAATAAACTGGTCTTTATATGTAAAAGAACCACACTTAAAATGATGCATTAAAGTCAATACTTCATTAATTTTAGATAATCACTTTAATTTGGGTTTATCCTTATGATAACATACAATCCACAATTAATTACATATGTTACCCATATATATTTGATTGAATATCCAACATAACCTAAATTCAATTTGATTCTTGAGAAAGGATGAAAAGGACGGCAGAAAGTGGGGAAGAGAATAAAAAATAAGCAACAAGAATAGTGTGAAATAATTGAAAAGAAAGGAAAGGATATCCATGAAAATTCAAATGCATGTATCTTTTGTCCTTAATATAATATAATGTATGTATGAAAAGTAGGATAGATACCGTAGCTAATTGAAAAAAATGGGTGGGTTTTCTTTTTGAGCACTGACATTTACGCGGATTCTTTTATCCCCACATTTCCTGTACATAGAATGAAAGAAGAAAGAAAGAACAAAGTTTAAGTCCCCACAAAGAAAATCTTCTTCGAAACTAGAAAGGTTCTGTATTTTCACATTCACTTGCCGGCTTCACCCTTCTTCACTTCATTTTCCAACTGATTGATATTCAATGGTCGAAGCTTCTTGTCTCTAATCACCTAATTAAATGATTAATTTGAAAGAATAAAGGCTGATATCTATTATTGACATTTTCTATATTCTTATTTATAATACAAAAAGAAAGAAAGAAATTATACACCCTTACTCTTGATGCAAAGTTTATGGGCAGAAAATGTCTCAAATAGGATAGTCCTCATATTGAAAAGAGACAAAACTAATAAAGTAGGATTGCATAATGGTCATAGGGAAAAGTAATCTTTGCTGATAGGGAATTGGAAATTCTCATCCATCATCCACAAAACTACAAATTTATAAAGTAGAAAAACAAATTGTAATTGAAAGAAAGGGAATTTTTTTTTCTTTTCATTTTTTGGGAATCAAATTTGAAAAATATTCTTTTAAAAAAAAATTTATCTTCTAGTTCCAATTTAGATGATTATACAATTTTGCATGGCTTTGAGAGCTTGTGTTGGTTCTTTGAATTAAAGTTTTTTAAAGTGTAGTGGGTATGTGAGGTTTGAATCCTTTGAGATGTTATTTTCAATGTTAGTTATAAAAATTACAAAAATATAGTGGAAGTGAAATGATGAAAAGGAAGCAAAAATCCAAGATATGAATGACTACGAAGCAATGCATAATATATGCCATAGGATAAGAAGAAAGGTATACCTTTTTTAAATATACAATAATTTATGACATTCAACTAGTATTCATGTTTACCTTTGTAGTGATTTTTTATTATTTAATAATTATTTTTATAATTTTTTAAATTAAAAGCAATCATTTTTGTAACTACAATTTTATGTCCTATTGATTTTTTTTTTTTTTCATAACGAATACTATTATATATTTTTATAAGGTAAGATTAATATTTATAATTAAATCTTGTAACACTTTATTACTTATATTACATGGGTATTATTATATGTGTTTATATAAAGTTTTTTTTAATAAATAAATGATTAAGAAAAAAATAATTTTTCTTAAAGAAAAAATATTGTCATATTACAGATTCTCAATCAATCACCCTACGTCTATTCAATAGCAATCCCTTTGTTCCATGAAGGTAATGGATCGGGAACATGACAAAGCTAGCATTTAAATTAAATTGAAATTTCAATGTCAATACCAATTCAAAATGTATTATAAAATTAACACTCAGAAACGGAACAGTCGGTTCTGAATCCAATTAAATTTTGGACTCTAATTTATTTATCTAATAAAATTAAATTGAGAACTAATTTGTTGTTTGTAAACAATGACTAACATAACACAATTTCGATAGGAATAATATAAGTATAAAAAAATAATTTATTTTTTGAAAAAATTTGTTTTAAAAAAATACTCTTAATTACAAATACAAAACAAATAAACCAGTCTTGGTACTACAGCTTGATTCTCAAGATCATGCCCTTTATTTGTCCTTGACAAATATTAAAAATAAGGGACGAAATATAATATTTTAGTTATCATTTTTAAACTTTAATTATTAAAAAAAATTAAATATTAATATTAAAAATTGATAAATTTAACTAAAAATTAACATTATTAAATAATATTCTAATTTAGCTTTCAAAGACGGTAAAAAAGCCATTATCCCAATTAAAGGTTTTATATACTAACCATAAAAATAAAATTTATAAAAAATAATTAAAAGTGAATCTCCTTAACTTAAATTTTTAAATTTAAATTTATACATAAATTTTTTGATATTAATTTATACAATTTAATAATAAATATAAATGTTAAATTTCAATATTAAATACAATATTTTGATTTTAGATATCAATTATTGAATTCCAATAATTAAATAATTGTAAATTTGTGTGTAAATTTAAGTAAAAATTTTAAATTAAAGTAGCTCAACTTAATAGTATATGTTTGAAAAATGGCATCACAATTTCCACATTAGGCTCAGTCAAAAGACACGCCAATAAGAATGAAGAACGAAAATTGATAACATCGATTACAAAACAAGCAGTAAATATGGACAAAAATGCCGAACAGAATATTTAGTTGTCACTTCAACTTCGTATGCTCTCCCACTCACCAATTCTACAACATCATTTGATTTTTTACTATTCAATATTATATCCACAATCATCCGGAAAAAGAAAGGAAGTTTCCAAAATCCAAACAAAACACAATAATTCATTACTCAGCGATAATAAACAATATAATAAAATCATTACATCATAAATCTTTGTCAGTTCTCTCGCAACATCAATTACTCAGGGTCTTAATCATGTCCAAATACAGCAATTATAATGGGGTCCCTCTAATTATAACAGGGAATCTTATCACCGTATAATGTATTTATTAAAGAAGAAAAAAATTTCAGACAGGTATAGCGATTCCATAGCCCAGACCTCCAAACAAAAGATAAAGAGGTACAAGCCAATTAGTTTTTGTCCAATTCCTTCAACGAGCTCATGGCTGTCTACTGTAATGCTTATCCAACAATTCGGATAGCTTCAGATGATGGTTGTGGTATCTCTGTTTATGCTGAGTATAATGTAAGAGGTCTAATATGTTCAAGAGGAACTGCAAATGAAATTCCTATTAATTTTTTGTAAGATTTATGTTACATAGAGCATATGAAATTTAAGTAAAATTAGTGAAATTTTAAACCATCATTTGTTTAAGATCCACACTAGCATATGAAATTTATTCATGAGACCTTCCAATTTCATGCCATCTTGCTAAGTTCTATGTATATGTAGTTTTCGAGAAGTTACAACAAGAAAGTTGGAAAACAATAACAGTTAATTGCAATGAACATTTAGCATATATGCACCAAAACCAACAAGCTCAGGCACAAATAATAAACAGCAAAAGCAACTAGTATCAGTGAAGACAAGAACTACATCCGGTAAAAAATCAGTGGAAGATTATAACAGATACCAACAGCCAACCGCTGAACTTCTAACTAATACCGACAAATATCTCATCTGTGACCTTCCTTTTATCACTATACAATCATGTAAAACTCAACCTTCTAAACTAGGCCCCAAAGGGAAACAAATAAACAAAAAAGACTTCAACCTTTCTTTTATAGCTCACACAAGGCATCGTACTAATATCAAACTTGCAAAACTATGAGTCTTATATCCCGGTAAAGTCATTGCAATTAAGTTTAACTGATAGTTCTGTCTTCTTTTTTCCCCTGCTAATTCAATTTAACAGAGAAAAGTATTACCATTCCAGAAAGAAGTATTTACACTTCATACCTCAAGACCATTATAGTGGATGGAAAAATAAATATCAGATTTATAACAGAGGAATTGATCTTTCGAGTTAGCAGTTGACCTAAAGAAAAGGCAGCAAGAGGATAGAAGACTGGCAATGTCCTCAAAATCCAAACTACTTGCAGACAGAATACAAATAGTAGTAGTCTTTGGCATCCCTTTTCCGAAAATAGTTTCTTCCCAGTTTGACAGATATGTAATTTAGGGGCGTAATAATCAGATCATGGTACCGGAAAGCGTAGAGACCAACAAACTCTCAACAATCTAAAGCCAGCCAAGGAATTTTCGTTTTAAAAGAAAAAACTAGGGTATGATGTCATGCATTGGCAGATTAAAGCAAAGAGATTTCCATTGTAATCTTTCAATTATGGAGAATCTAAACTACACACAAAGAAACAACTAGACCATGGAGATTAAGAAACTAATTAATTAGTAGTTAGTCACAGATATGAAGATGTGCTAACTACAACAACATGAATTGTCCAGCATAAACTAATTCTAGTGCACAGAGCTTTAATGTTTGATGTTCAGGCTGCAAAGATAACTCCTGAGGCATTACACATCAAGACCATACTTGGCGAGAACAAGTTAAGAAGTTCAAAAGCACTACTCAGCAAAGCCAACTTCAGAGATTATCTCATTTCCAACATTTCATACTATCTATGCCAACAATTTTCATCAAAGAAATCCTATGCCACAAACCAAAATCACCATGCTACTTAAACACACATTTTACAGTAATAAATTCACGGGATACTCCAACAAATCCTATTATATCTTGTTTTGATCTCAAAAAGCCAATAGATTGATACAGACATCTAACCAACAAAATGAAACAAAAACGAATCTAACCATCCCTTCATGGTACGATACCAAATGCCAAATTATACTCCTTAATCAATGAAGAAAAGAAGACTCAGATAAAACTATATCTGCAAAAATATAGTCCCTCCTAGCTTTATCACTAACCAAATTGCTCGCTTTGAACCTAGTTCAAATGATTGCTTTTGCTTCCCATCCCAAGGAGGGGCAGCTATGTAGTAGCAGAGAGAAATAGATCATATCTTTCAGAAAGTAGAGGTCTCAAAACATTTTATATTTCACAATAGATTTCCCAAATACAGTAAGATTCCATAGCAGAGAATTAGATTCCCCAATAGATATTCAAATTTCAAACCCTCGCAATTAACTGTATATTAATTCAAAGCAATAATATAAGATTCTAATAATTAGCTTAAAATGTCTTAAACAACACTTAAATAATAAAAGAACTCTATTAATGTTTAAAATAAAAGATGAAGCCCCCAAAATTTAAAAATAAAAAATTTAAAGCATAGAGAAGAAGGAAATAATTTCTCGTGATGTACTAAACCACATATAAGATGCATACCCAGATAACAAATCACACTTAAACTTTAGAAGCATCATAATACAGGAACTTGAGGATCAAACAGTAATACTAGAAACCCAACTCAAGACGTATCTTGACAGTGATTCTACTTCAATCTTGGATATGCAAAACTTCCATCAGAGAATCTCTCAGTTACAGGTGTTTGCAATCAATGAATTGCTAACTGAAATCCTTACATTCATAAGAATCACATTGCTCAATTTCATTTTAAACGGATCACAATGATCCTAAGGTTTCAAGGAAAACCATTAAAACCATTCACCCAAACAACAAACACGTGAAAATGTCGTTGACCAAAACAAAACGTAAGCAATATCCTCTAAACCATATCCCATTGGACAAGATCAATAATTTTACATTTTGCCTTGTTCTTTAATAAAGAATCCAAATAGTAATAATTCTCATTAACAATCAAAATATATCAATTCCGTCATACTAATATATAACTAATTGACAAAGATTTTCGCATATACCAAACTTTTATAATACAAAGAAATTATACTAGAAACATTCTACCAATTAAAAAAGAAAAAGAAAACTAAGAATTAATATTTAACCATATATCAATATTAACGATTAATACATACGTTTAAACAAAATCTTTAAAAAGCAGAGTGAGCTCAGATAAGGATGTAAGATATATTCCGTTAGTACTTACATTACATATAAACCCAGCAAGGGTTGACCCGATCCACCAAGTTCCCAGCCGTCCCACCTCCTTTCGAAACGCCGATTCTAATGCCGTCGCAATACACCCTCATATAATGCCAACTGATCTTCCACCACCCCGTTCTAAACCGGACCCACCCGTAAACTTCAACAACAAACCTCAACGCCCCACGCGTTTTCTCACTCGCTATAGCACTCACCACACCTTCACCAGCATACTCGCTGACAACGCCCAATTGAAAATCGATACGTGTCTGGTTTCCCTTCTCCTGCGTAAACGGCGCCAGCAGCGTCGTGTCCAGTTGGCAGTCGCCGTACAACACCGAGGCTTGGAGCGGTTTGTATGAAACGGTGAGTTTCGAATTGGGGTTTTTAACAGACATAGAGAATTTCCACGTGGCGGTTAACGAGGAATTAGTTGATGTAGTGTTGAGCTGGGAGATGGATGCTGAGTCGATTCGGAATTCGGGTAGCTTGGGTCTGATGATCAGCCATGTGATGAAGGAGACTAGCCCCATTATCAAGAGCAAGACGATCACGATAACAATCATACGGTAGAGGAGTGTCGATCTGTGTCGACGGTTTGGTTCGTTGTTTTGGTAATAAACAGAGCCCACTTGCGGCTGTGGAAATTGCGGGGCCGGGTAGGCATACGCCACTGGGTAACCCGTGACCACCGCCGGCTTCGTGGCTAGAACTTCGGCTGATGTAGCCATTTATATTATATTAATATTTTCTTCTTCTTTTTTATTTTGGTTTCGAAGTAGTAATGGAGAATTCGCTTGATTAATGCAACAGATTATTAATCAAATTTGAAACAGTGTTAGCAGCGGGAGAGTGAAGAAGAAACCAAGGAATTAATGAGCTGTTATTGTACACGTGGAGGGTTGTCATTGGAAATACTAAGTCCGTTAATTGGCTGAAGTTTACAGGTTGACGAGGTGAACCGTGAACGGGAAGTCTGGACTCTGGAGCGGAAAGTTCAGCGAAATTTATTTTGGTAAATTTCACACAGATCCCATGAGTTCAAAAAATAAAGAATAAGTTACAAAGGTTGGTATTTTACAACAACTTGGCTATTATTTTTCATTTTAAATGAGAGGGTTATTTAGGTAATGCCCTTCACGTATGTACAAAAATATGCATATGAAAAATGGGTTAATTTCTTAATAAATTTATTACTTCCAATATTTCACTAGCTTTTATTTTTTGTAATAAGAGAGTAATAATATCACGATAACAAAATTGACAATTAATTTAATTTATTGTACAATATAGAATAAAAGAAATGTTAATCATTGTAAAATTTATTTAAAGAAAAGTAACTTATTGTTAAATATTTTAAATTTGTAAATAATAGGATATGCATCATAATTTTAGATAGGTCTAATTTGAGAGTAATTTATTATAAAATAATAAAGTATATCTTAATTTATTGTTTGACTCAAATTCGGGGGCTAAATTATTATTATTTGGATTTTAAATTATATTAAAAAAGTTTGTTATAATTATAATTATTATTTTATTTTTTCCTATTAGGAATTGAAACTAACATGGAATAATCCGTCACATTGTTTTATGACATCGAGAGCCGAAACCTAGGGGGAATCGCTTTCTACATTTTTAATTTTTTATCATGATTTCATTTAATTATGTTCAATTTATAAAGCCACACAGAACATCACAAAATTCAGGTCCGTGGACCGTCATTTTGAAGTAATGAAAATGGGAATCTTTTTTTTTCCTTTCCAATGAATTGGGGTAAAAATTTGTAGTGGTTGGTCCACAACTTTTCGGATTATATTATCATAATTTTGATCTATTTTTTTTATTAAATTCTTAATTTAATGTGTCAATACTCCAAAAAAATGAAAATAAAATTCAAAAGATGTAACTGAAAGTTAAATTAAAACATAAGAATCTACCTTCAATCATCATTAATTAGCATATGGGTCAAATAGATGAAAATTCTTATAGCAACAAGTAATAGTAACTTAAGGCATGAATAGTAGTAGTAGTAGTTGTTGTTTTTTTTTTTTTCAAGATCATTTGTCAACGAGAACAATGTATTTATTAAAAAAGAAACATGAGAGCAATGCATTATTATCATTCACATGCCCAAATACCTTATTCGAGCCCAAAACTACGTCTTCAAAACAGTAAGCCCCATACACTCATGGGCTATAGAACTGACACCCAAAATTGAACATTTACCCAATAAACAAGTGGGATAGCACCTCGCACCATCAATTAAATGAAGACATATCACTACTTCAAAATATAATTTATAATTACTTAATATACCTGTAAATAAAATTGCAAACAATAAAAATCTTAGGGTTATAATTTAGAATATTATTTACAGTAGAATTACTTAATATAAAATTCTATAAATAATATTTCAATCAAGTGGTATGTTTGATTTAAAAAATGGAAAGGGTAGGGAAAGGGAAAGGAAGAGAAAGGAAAATAAGGACCTTGGTTGGTTGAAGTGTGGAATGATAGAGGGAAAGCAATTTAAAATATTTATTTTGAATAAAAATATCTTTTATTTATAATTTATTTACGATTCTTAAAAATAAATGTTACTTCAATTAATGACTTCTCCATTGATCATATGAACCCATTACTAATGCATCAACACATTGTTTTGTTTGAAGATTTCTGTTTGATGTGTATCTTGACTTAATTAAAATCTATATATTAATTGATGATTATCTATTCCTTCCTTTCACTTGGTGTTTGCTTTATTATTTTTTAGATGACAGCTTGATCCTATGTAAGATTTCATTTTCAATTAATTAATCCAACCTATTAATTTTCAATTCTTGTAAGAAATTAAAATATTTGTTTTACAGATAATATACTTATTTTCCCTAATTTCAATCTATGTAAAATTAAAAATTTTGATTAATTTACTTGATTTGGTATGAGTTTTGATGACGAACACGATGATTAATTTCTGATGGTTATAGTGTTTAATTAATTGTATAAACTCATTGCTTAGGTTTTTTTAGCATTCAATCGGTTAACCCACCACACAAATTATTATTAATTACAATGATCATTAATATGTAGATGTAATATATGATAAATTAAAATAAATTTCAGTAATTGATTAATTAAATCAAATGAATTATTTTTATAATTAACTAATAAATATATATAGTTAATATATTAATATATAAATAAAAATTATTTTTTAAAAATTTTATTTAAATCATTTTCAATAAATAAATAATAAATGCTTTAATAAGATTTAAAAAATATTTAAATTATTAAATAAAATATGTAAAAAGTAATTTTAAAAAATTTGAGTGACAAAGTAGGAATCCTCATTCCTACCTTTGAAAAATTGAGAATTCCTTAAAAATTAGCGTCTGAGAATTTCTAAAGAATCTTCATTTTCAATTATTTTT
>JAWDEX010211943.1:0-10574 GCA_035221805.1 Trichilia hirta
TACCCCCACCCATATCATTGTTCGGGCGATCTAACCCAAGCTGATTCGGCTCAGTCCCCACGTCTGTCTTTAATTATTGAGGAAACTTGATCTCAACAATCAAAAATAAGAGAATTGAATCATAGAGTTGGATGCATTCCCCAAGAATCGTTCGAACATCCCATCGTATTAAAGGCCTAAAACACCATACCCTATTGGCTGTAAGTATTTATTACGCCACTCTAATCTGGTATTAAAAGATAATGAAGTAGTCTGTCTTTTACCCATACCAGCCGCATACTATTTAATCAGGTTCTCATTCTTCGATGTTTACACATGCAAAAGTTCCTATAAATCTGAATTCATTGTATTAGAAAGAACTTTTGAACCATTGTTACAACTCCTGCATATAGAGGGCTCTTCACTACTAACATGAGCTTATTCCCGAACTCAACTGCTCGGGTCAATAAATAGTATAAATAGTTTATTTCAAATCTTTTTTGTTATAGTTTATAAATTTAAAATCGTTTATTAACTTAAACATCAGAATTTACACGTCTGTAAGTCGACTTCAATCTTAATTTTTTATTCTGATTTTAAGAAAAATTCAAGAGATCTTTAATTGAGGTAAAATATTGTTTTATCCGTCTATTTTAATAACATCAACGATAAAATTTATGTGATGCATTAAATTTTTCGCTACGAGAAAATTTATGCATCAATAATTAACACAATCATAATGCAATTTATATAATTTTTATTCGTTTTTTAATTATATGCATTCCTAAATTTTGAGTATTAATATTACAAACATACGGAAGCGTACGAACCAAAAAAACGAGAGAATGATACGTATGGTTTATTTAGCTTGACACGTAGCTCGTAGTGATTCGTTTACGAGATAGATAGATATTCTTATAATTTCAGCTTGTCAAATTTTACCTTCTCCACTTAACCGCTGTTCGGATTTGTTAATGAAAAATATCATTTTTCTCTAAGCAAAATATCTGTTAACCGGACTCACGTTACAAAGTAAAATAGTTTTACAGACCCTAATCTTATGCGGAAAATATCATTAATACCGCTTATTCAATTTAATATAATTAATAAAATTTTTCCAAAACAAAAAATAATTTAAAAAAATATTAAATTTATATATTCTCAAATGTTTATTAATATTAATAATTGTCTTTAACTTATTCACAAGATCAGTAGTAAAAGGTCACGAAATAAAGACTTAGAGAGAGATCGAAAGCAAAATTATGCAAAAAATAAAAATTATTAGCAAAATTTTTAATCAGATCAAATAAAAATAGTGTTAAATCATGAAAGTCAATAACTTTATAAATTATAGTACTATTATTTTTAAAGAATTTGATATAATTTTTTTTAAGTAATAATACATTTTTAAGAAATATTATTGTTCTTATTATTATTCTCAAAGAATTCTGATCCACCATATTGTTTTGATTATTGCAGACTAATATTTTCTTACGCACCAAACCATCACACCCATCATTATTGTTTGTATTACATTAACATTTAAGTACTTTGTATAATAAAAATATAGTATTTTTATATTATTATATATTTATGTAATTTATATTTTAAAAACTAATATTATTGTAATAATTTAATATAAAAATATTAGTTTGTAGTAATCAAAATAATGAAGGAGGTTCAGATTGCGAAAATAGAATAAATTGTGGTGTATTAGAATTATTTGAGAATAATGATAATATAAATAATAACAGCCTTTAAAAGTGCATTTTACTAAAAAATAATATCAAATATTTTTAAAAAGATAGTATCATAACTTCTAATATTATTGACTTCTACAATTCAATATTATAGATTGTGGTGTATTAGCATTATTTGAGAATAATAATAATATCAATAATAACAACTTTTAAAAATGAATTTTACTTAAAAATTATATCAAATATTTTTTAAAAAGATAGCATCATAACTCATAATACTATTGATTTTTATAATTTAATATTTTTTATTTAGTTTGATTAAAATTTTGCTAACAACTTTTGTTAGTGAATAAGTTCAAGATGATTATTAATATTAACAAAATTTTTATCTTATTATTAATTATTTTTAATTTTTAAATATAATTATTTAATAAAGTATTATATTATTGTATATAAAATGATTTTATAAATAATATACATTATAAGATAGAGCCTTAAACATTTTTTGTTTTTGTATACAGTGAAAAATGCCAATTCCCGCTGCTCAAACAGTGGCATCTATTAGACCAAACGCGGGACCAAAAATGTTAGAAGAAAAGCACTTATACCAAGTAATATTAAGTGAATACCCAAAAATTCTGGTCATTTTATTTTTATCATTCCAAATTTCATACATAATTAAAGAATGGAAAAGATTCTTTAGGAGTGTCCTAAAAATGCATGATAAATCCATTAAAATTTAATATGGCAAAAGAAATTAGGTGAAATACTCGAGATACAAAATATAAAAAGGATGTCAATGACTTTTTCACAAGTCTCCAAACCTAAAATAGTTAGGCGGGAAAATAAAATTAATTGAGCTTTTCTAGTACAAAATGAATCTTTTCAAATAAGTTTATTACTTTAGCCGATGATGTGATTAATTTAGAATCGATTAGACAAACTTTGAGTAGTTATTTTTGCCTTATTATAAGTTAGCACATTTGAAAGAAGTGAAGGACTTCATTCACTGACTCTACAATTGCCCTTTGAATAATCACAATAATGTAAAATTTGAAGACATATTTTAAATTTTATTAATTTCTCAATCCTCTAGTTAGGTGGGTTGAATAAATGACAAAATAACGTATCCATTCTCTTTTGATATTGTTCATCTATAATTTTTTTAGTATTTTTATTTTATGAATATAATATTTCTTATTTATAAATAAGATGACTAAAAAATTAGTTAAGTTTTTTTTTTTTTTTTTAATCTCAAAAAATAATAAAATTTTATAGCTAAGTGCAATAGTATGTACCTTTATATACACATCTATTTTATTACGCCTCTCTTTGAAATAATGGCCAGATTATTACATCATTCATGTTGGTTAAATCCTACTTAAGAAATTTTGCTATCTCAAAACTATTATAGTTACAAGGCAATTTTGACATCGATTTCTCTATTAGTAGGTCACCAATTTTCTTAACTTTGTTGTACTAGGCGAGCATTAGCCTCTCTTTTTATATGATCTTACGATTTTATGAAAACCTCTTTTTTGATAAATAGTCTCCTAAACCTATTTTATCAAGTTCCTTAGAGAAAGTTGTTTCGTGCTACTAAGTAATTTTTTTTTATCTAAAACTATTTTATCAAGTTTCTTAGAGAGAGTTATATTGAACTCATAAGTATTTTTTATTTACTCACCTACATAAGTTTTAAGAAAATATTACAATAATGGTATTAAAATAGTTTAAAATATTATAATTTTTCTTAATTAAAAAATAAATTTATATATTCTATTTATAAAATATATTACTTTTAGAATATTATTTAAATATATAACTTTATTTTACAAGAATGATGTTAATCATATTAAATTTAGAAGGGGTATTAGTTATTCTATTCGTGTACGATAGGCAGTTTCAACATCATTTTACTTGGTAAGTGAATTAACAGATATTTACCTAGAGGTTGTCAATGGTATTTTCTGTTGCGTGGTAGGGGTTAGTGTCACATGCTAAAATTACAATACTTACAATTACAAACTCACCTACAAAGGGTAATTGTAATGAACTGGAACCTCAGGGTTATTTTTCATTCTCCATTACCAATGGAGCCGACGAAATACGGCTGGCGTAAGCTGCCATGCATTTTCGCAACTATATAATATTCCTTTTATGGATATATTTTGGTAACTGTATTTGCTTGTGCATGAAGACTGCAGCCGACGATGACATTTACTAAAACCAAAACAAACACGTTGCTGTCCTTTTGTGTTGCAAGACTTGCCGTGTGTGCGTCACGTTCTGACCTTGCCTATTGCCCTTTACCCATTTTTACTTACCTACAGTAGTAGGATATATCCGCTCTCTTTCTCTCAGTTCTGAATCGGATCACGACGAGATGAGGAATCCAATTTCACGACAGATCGGATGAGCATTTACATCGGATCCAATGTAAGGGATATTTCGACAAGTTTGGTGAAGCCGATTCCTGCTGCTTAACTTAGAAATCGTGGGACAATCCCACTATTTTTTATGTTAAGAAATAAGAAATTAGGGCAGAAAGTTGTACAATTTGTTGCCTGAAAGCTTAAATTGTGTTCAATTTCAGCTGATTTGGTACGGATCGATAAATTAGAAGTTGCTGCCAATTGGGTCCCCCGACAAAGAAAAAGTACAAAAGTTTGTAGCTTGGAAAGTTGGTGAGAGCTGAAAAGAGAGAGTATAAGCGTTCGCTGAGAATCAAAGCAAAGGAGTGGTTGCTGTAAGTAAGCATCGATTCTGAAAGTTCTTGTACCCAACATATATATATATATATATATATAACTGTGTTCAGATTAAAATTCATGAACCTTGAGTTCGTGCTTCATATACAGTCTTAAAATTACAAGAGGAAGAGTAATTTTGATTAAATTTTATGATATTCAGGGAAATGGCGACACTAGTTGAACCTCCAAACGGGATCGGCTCAAAAGGGAAGCATTATTACTCAATGTGGCAAACGTTGTTCGAAATTGATACAAAGTATGTTCCAATCAAACCGATTGGCCGGGGAGCATATGGGGTTGTTTGTTCTTCAATTAATAAAGAGACGAATGAGAAAGTTGCAATCAAGAAAATCAATAATGTGTTTGAGAATCGAATTGATGCTTTGAGGACTTTGAGGGAGTTGATGCTACTTAGACATATTAGACATGAGAATGTAATTGCTTTGAAGGATGTTATGGTGCCTCCTTATAGGTTGAGCTTCAAGGATGTTTATTTGGTTTATGAGCTGATGGATACAGACTTGCATCAGATTATCAAATCTCCCCAGCCTCTATCCAATGATCATTGCAAATATTTTATCTTTCAGGTATTAAGTCATGACTCTAACATTAGTATGAGATACCCATTTGATACCGAGGTGATATATGATGACACTGGTATAAGATATGATTTTATTTGGGATTTTAGAGTGCTTGCATGTTAATACTTTGCTCTTTTACTTTGCAATATAGATGTAGGATATTTGTCTTTATTGATACTTTAGTAATAACGAAAATCATAGAAGATGGCTCATAAATGGACTCTATTTAGTGACAATTCATAACTTCTATGGCAAAATTATTTCTTCACTATAAAGTTTATTGGGCTGCTGGAAACTATTTTGTTGATGGTAGTTATATTTGGTTATCTGAGTGGAACTACTAAAATGTGGTGAATGTGCCTATGTCTCTAACTGACAAATTTTCATTTATATCTTGTTTTGATTGCTGCTTGTTGTCATTCACTTGTGGAGTTTACAGCTTGTGATAACTTTGATGGGTGAATTTTTTAATATTCTTTCCAAAACATATTGCTATAAAAGTGTTTTTCGAGATTGATTACCAGGCAACAGTTGTGGATCAACAGATGCATGAACTGCTAACAGTGTACCCAATTCACCCTTTTTGCCCATCTTTGAATGCTCATTTAATTCTATGGGCATGGTCCTTTTGTGATTTTGTTGTGCTATCCTTGCAAGTGAAAACCCTGCTTATGCATTCAGCCAGTAAAAAAAGGTGAACTTTTTAACATTCCTTCCAGAAAAATATTGCTATAAAGCTATGGGGCTTACTAGTGCCTAATGTTGCTAACAATCTCCCGGCTCACCCCTTTTGCCAATCTTTGAGCTCATTTTACTCTATGAGCAATGCCCTTTTGTGATTTTGTTGTGAAATCTTTGCAAGTGACCCTGCTAATCCTTTCAGCCAGCAAAAAGGTGAATTTTTTAATATTCCTTCTAGAAAACACTGCTATAAAGCTATGGGCCTTACTAGTGCACATCTGTTGAAGTTATGGACTTGCCATATATAAAATTTGTCTCTTTGGCATTGTTGGTTTCTGAAACAGTGGTTTTGTACAAAATTGTAGTGAATTCCAAACTTGTTACATTTTCAATGTTTGGTCTGATTGTGACTAATTGCTGTATATATTGCAGTTGCTAAGAGGGCTGAAATATCTTCATTCAGCAAACATCCTTCATCGGGATTTGAAGCCTGGGAACCTTCTTGTCAATGCTAACTGTGACTTGAAGATATGTGATTTTGGACTTGCACGGACCAGCAGAGGCAATGAACAATTCATGACTGAATATGTTGTTACCCGCTGGTATCGTGCACCCGAGCTTCTCCTCTGCTGTGACAATTATGGAACCTCCATTGATGTGTGGTCTGTAGGATGCATCTTTGCTGAGATTCTTGGAAGGAAACCCATCTTCCCTGGAACAGAGTGCCTTAACCAGCTAAAACTAATTATCAATGTCCTTGGAACTCAACATGAATCTGATCTTGAGTTCATTGATAATTCAAAAGCTAGAAGGTTCATCAAATCACTCCCTTTCTCCAGGGGAACCCACTTTTCCAGTCTTTATCCCCAGGCTGATCCTTTAGCCATAGACCTGTTGAAAAAAATGCTTGTTTTTGAACCATCTAAGAGAATTACAGTCATTGAAGCACTCCAACACCCTTACATGTCGGGCCTTTATGATGCACGATCTAACCCACCTGCCCAGGTACCAATCAACTTGGACATTGATGAAAATGTTGGGGAACAGATGATTAGGGAGATGATGTGGAATGAGATGCTTTATTACCACCCAGAAGCTGCATTTGCCAATGCATAGGTAAAGCCCTTAAAGCTTCTTATGCTTCTTTTTTATGTCATAAGATTTAACCTTTCTGTCTAGGATGATTGTATGGAGAATTATGGTGTTAAAGTGATTGTGCCCAGGTTTTTGGTCTAGCATGTTATTTATTAGTTTGAACTCTTTGCAAGGGACATGCCTTCTTGAAATTTGTAAATATGTAAGTTGTTATTTTATATTTACGCATGTATGGATGTTGTGTTATCTGTGAGGCGTTTATTACATTTATCTTGGATTAATCAAGGACAAGACTAAAGACCAAAGACTCATGGCGTGTGAATGATGATAGAACTTTTCATTAGAGGTCGTGTTTCATTTCAAGAATTTTGAGTAGAATGCTCTGCACCCAAGCAGGTGGAGTATGTGTTTTATCTACTCTGAGCCAACTTATATAATATCCTCTACTTGGACATTTATCCATCCATCCGCTCAAAGGATCTTCTTATGATTACTAATTATTTCATTGTCTTGGCGATTTACAAAAATCAGAGGGATAAATTATTTTGAGGGCATGCTTGAGATAGTTGGCTTTTACTTGGATTGAGAATAAAGTTGTAAATGTATTTGAGAACACTAACTTAAATGGGATTCCTACTATATTTTAAGAAACATAATTTCTATCTCACAACACAGCTAAGTTAAAAGTAACTGTGTGGTTATAGTACTTTAATAATAGAATATGTTAATGCGATGAGCTGTGTCACTCATAGCTGTTTCATCCTGGGAAAAATTGATTAAGCATCACATCTTGTAGGCAGATGTCCTTTCAAGGTTAGACAGTGAATTCCTAAATTACCAGGGGATTAGGATTATGTATTTTACGAAAACGAATGGCCAATCTTATGGGCAAAATGGATTCTTGCAGCCCCCTAAGGGCTATAACCTTAATTTTATAGCCTGATTCTTTTTATTTAAATTTAGACCAAAACTTTTATTTATTGGTTCGTACAATTCAATTTCTGCAATCTAAAATCTTAAAGTGGCCTTTAATTTTATTCAATAGTTGAAATTTAACTCCATATTTTTAATTACTTTTCTTTTTCTAGAAATAAATAACTCATGCCAATTAACCCCATACTACGTTGGCAAGGCATCTCTCAGTAGTCCTGTCTATAATATTATTAAATTTGTAATGTAATTTAAAAGAAAATTAATTAAAACGTTACTAATATGGCCATAGCCTGGCCCATCCAAAACTAAGCCTATTTGAGTATCCAGTAGCAGCACATTGAAGCAGTGGTAGTCAATCCATTTGGACGCGATTCAACCTGCTTTCCAGAGTACAACAATTTTCCACTGACCCCGACACTTGATCCTCGTTTCCCTCTGGCGTCCCTCACAAATCTCCAGTTAAAACCCTAAAACAAGCCTTGTTGGACGAAAATGAATCAACCTTCTCACAATAATCTTGAATATTCATCTTGATTCAGATCCTAATCTGGGTGAACAGGTGCAGGAAATATCATTATAATTTATAGGCGCATAATAAGAATTCAGGAAAAAAATGAAAAAATTAAAAAGGAGTGTTTTCTTTAAGAAGATTAGATTAGATTAGAGTGAAATCTTCAATTAAAATGGGTGCTATACGTATAATTTTTTTTTTTTTTTCCAGATTTTCAAGAATGTCATTCCGATTTTTTAAGATAATTTATTACCTATCTCACTATCTAATTTATCAAATTAAATTGTGATAGAATATTATTCTTACTCTTTTGACGTTACATTTTTTTACCTATAATCAAATTGATGTTAAATATTTTTGCCAACAATAATGTTATTTGGCTCAAAATTATATATGGAATAATATGATTCTAAATAATACTAAAAACCATGAAAATAAATGATTTACATGATGACAAATACATCTTAATTATATTATAATTTTGATATACAATTTAATATCATCTTTTTGCATACAGTGGCTGGTTAAATTCTTTAGGGAAATAAAATAAACATAATTACGAAGAAATACCTAATTTAATGGATAACATATTCCATAAGATCACATTTATAGTACTAAAAAATATAAATATTTTGAATTATAGCTAAACCATTAATATTATAGTAGAATAAAAATCATTACAATAGATATATGGGTTGAGCAAATTTAGAATGGCTTAAAAATCGCAATTTCATCGAGTGATTAGAATGTATAATGATTCTAACATAAGTGAAAAAAAACAACAAAAATATACTTAGAATAAATCAAATAAAAAGCTATATATGGATAGAAAGTTTTGGATGTATACTTTTTGAAATATTTTATGATTCGTAAATCGGAGATTTATACAAGATATTATTGCATTTTAAGTAACTTAAAAGGGAGTATGAATAAAGTTGAAACAGAACCGTGAGTGTTAGGGAGCTCGAATAATATAAAAAGGAAACAAACTTAGAACATATAGCGCTGAGATGCCCAAGAGCAGTGCCGTGCCGTGGTGCCCACCGCACCTAAATCCGTTATCTTCATTTTTAAAGCTTCGAATCCAACCTAGTTTGATCCATTACTATACAAAATATTCTTAGGATTTATTTTAGAGGAGAATAATCCAGCACAGCTTCTAAGAAAGATTTTAGACACCAAAGTCGGAATTCCAAGAAGTCCAAGAGAGAAACTAGTCATTCAAGAGAAGATAATGTAAAACAGAGACGAATCAAACAATTGAGACAATTATTGAGTGTTTCTTTCTCTCTTGAATTTAATTTTATCATATATTATTTAAGAACAATATTTTATTTTGATTTAATTATATTCCAAGTTTGCTTATCTAGGAACTTGATGTAGTTAAACCATATTCGTTTTACTTGTTACCATTTCAGTTAGTTAATATTTGTTCCTTTTATATGTAATGTATATTTCAATCTACCCATAATACCTTTGTTAACATATGATTATTAATGTTTGATATGGGATGGAGAGATAACTACTAAATATATCACGATGAAAAAATCATATATTATCCTAAGATAGAGAAATCTATGAAATATGTGAAATTTTTTATTGTTGATACTCAAATTTTTCAGAAACAAAAAATTTAGCACATCACACAGATTTACTATTACAATTGATGTAGAATCTCCTTGGAAACTATCTGAAATTACAGAAAAATGAGTTAGGAGTGAAGCCGGATTATTAGCGAATAAACTTTGACGCTCAAGTCAGCAAAATAGTGTAGGGCCAAAAGAAAAGAGAAAATATTTGTGTTTGAATGTTTTATTGAACCGAGAGACTGAGGTCGGGAAATATTTCTGAGTGCAGTATCTATTTTTTAATTGCTCAAAAATGGCCCTTTCTAAAAATTTCAAAATTAGGAGAAGAATCAGAAGTCTTAGCAGAAGTTCCGAAAGAAGTCCTGCTACATGCATTGCTTTTATCCTTTATAGGGCCTTTACACGTGTGAGCATCGAAAAACGAGAGTTTGATTAGATAGGGGTAGGTATGGTGATTGGGCCAATCTTTTCATTACTCCTTTATGTTAGGTCTAGTGAACAATGAGTGCCTAGAATTTGTCGAGCATGACACTACCTAATGTGATGGGATGTCTGAACAGTTATTTGAACAGTATATTTATCGATCCCATCCTCAACTTTCGTTTTCAGAAGAGGTGTGGGGTCACCTCATTAATCAAGAAGGAGTCGTCTCAGTAATCGAGATAGATGTCGAGATATCAAGGCGATTATACTAGGCTAAGCTTTTTGCTTAGTAAAGTCTAAAATCAGAAAATTTTAGCTGAAATTGAGAT